>APFE031008923.1:204400-224096 GCA_000404065.3 Pinus taeda
AATGTTGAGTGTTTCTATGAAGTGCTCATAAGATTTTGGTAGACTTTTCAGAGTGATGACTACCATATCTTCTTCCTCCATGGTGCGACCAATGGCTTCGAGCTGATATCGAATGTCTTTAATCTTGTTGAGATGTTCCTGTAAAGACATATGTTCGTCCATCATGATGAAGAACAACTGATTCTTGAGAAAGAAAGCTCTGCTCTTGTCGGATGTCTCGTGCAGTTCCTTCAACTGTTGCCAGATCTCGGCAGCTGTCTTGCCAGAAGGAATTTGCGGTAACTGATCATCAGTCACAGAGAGCTTGAGGAGCATAATGGCCTCTCGATTTCGATCATCAAACTTATCTTGATCGGTGCCAGCTGTACCAGGACGGAGCTCTTTGTTCAGAACGAGTTGGTCAAGACGCCTATATTCAAAAATGGTCAACATTCTCTGTTCCCAGATGTTATAGTTTGTGCCATTAAAGCGCTGACTGCCTTCCAACGTTAGATTGGTTAGTGAAGCCATCTGTACGTTTCCCAAGAAAGCAATAAGGAGATCCGACTAATTCGGATAGAATCTAACAGATGCTGGTATAAAAATATAACTAGAAATCATTTTGAGAGATTTTAGAAAGAAATACCAAATGCTGCTTCTGCCACGCAAGGTCGAACACTGAGAAGCACGATTTACTTTAAATAATCACTGAATTGGCATTTCTGAGGTTGCGCCACCACTTCTGGTTAATTTGAAAGTGAACAATGGCCACAAAACTAATATCTCATCGCTTGATAGCTGCCCAGCTGTACGTTCTTCTAAAAAAATCTCACAGCACTATAAAGTAATACTACGCACCATAAAAATTTGGAAATGAGGCTCGGCCTATATGCCCAAATTTCTGAAAGTCTGCGTGGCCTTCCTACTCACTGCTGGAAACTTGGTCCGGGTGTAATGAGAACGACAACTAACTCGGCCAAGAAACTGTAATTTTAAATATAAAAGAAGCCGCAGTGTAACGACAAACTAACCTTGGAATCCACGATGAAGAGGTCGGAAAAGATAATAAGCTTAGTGGTCTTGGGGCTGGTGGCGGCTCCGTTGACTGTTGTCGCAGAGGCCAAACATATCCGGGCTCACAAGATCACACTTACGGTAGATGAGATGTGCATATATCCCAAAAGCGCTGCTCTGCAATTGGGAATAATTTCAGCGTTGGCTCTTTTGGTGACTCAATGTAAACATTTTAGCTGGTTGTCTCAGAATCCACAGTAAAGAAAAATTCTTCCACGAAAAAAAAAAATTTTCGGATTTCTCAAACGCTGGCCGTGTCAGAAATTCTCCGTCCCGGCATTACTCCGACTATAGTTATGACGCTTGGATTGTTGGTCGACACCGCCGTTGTTTCGTGCAATGATCGATTGCAACTTTCGAAACCTGTGGATCTGCCCGTTAAGTAACGCTGTCTCTGTCGTCGCAAATTCCTTCCAAACGATTGATGAAGGAGCAGTCGCTGTCTCTGCTGTCACAAATTCCTTCCAAATGTCAAGGAATTTAGAGATCTATCAGCGAGTAGGAACCAAGGTCACGGAGCTGCCAAGCTCGCGATGTTCTGATATGCAGCAACTAGATCGACTATGTTCAGGTAAAGAGTGTTCATTCCTGAAAGAAATATCCCGCGGCAACAGAATCGGAAGGAATCCTTTGCAAAAAAAAATCAACATACGCACGCTAAATTAATTTCCACACTGATTCGTTCAATTCAACCACAATCGATCATGTCCGGGCAAGTATTTTTATCAGTGTCCCAAATGAAAACTGAAAAAATCCTCCATAGAAGAGCAATTTCAAAATGAAGCGCGAAATTTTTCAACCTATGAAAAATTATTTCGAAATAGGATAACTGTGCTCTGATACCATAATCAATGAATGAATTGAATGAATTCATGAGCAAAATGAAGCTCAATAATAATACAGAGATATTTACAGTAATAGAAACATCAAGTTTCTATTAGGAAATAGAAACAACCAGTTTCATCTAAGAAACTGCTAAAAAGATAAAAATAGCAACAACTAATAAGAATGAGCATTAAACACTAAATAGTATTATTCTAATAAAAAAGAAGGTGACTAGCTAGGGTGGGGTCACCTCCACCGAAACTAGACAAAAGGAAAGGGGTCTTAAAATCCACAGAGCCTCAACTCAAGAAAAACATAGATATTCCCATCCAAATTGATGATGATGAAATGATTCCATCCCTCCTTTATGTATAGATTCCTCATGGGGGCCTTTCTTCCTTAATCTAATGCGAGGGGTTACAAAGTGCAACCCCCAATTTGGGCTTTTTGCCCCAAATACCACAAGTTGCCCCAAAACATTTGATAATGGGTTTCCCCCTTTGTCAATGACTATAGCCTATGGGGATGGATAGTCTATTTTGTCCTCCCTTGGGCAATTAATCAATAGGGGACATTACGTACGCACTCCCTTGCTTCTCCTCACTCCCTCTCTTGCCTCTTGCCCTCACCCACTGATGCTTCACTAGTTGCTTAGTCCCTTTTATTGCATAGTTGCGCACTTCCTTCTTGTATTGGTCTTACATTCACTCTCTCATTTAAGTAAGCATTGTACAATAATGATAACTTAGTTTTTTTCTTGATTGTTGGCTAACTTGGTGATTGGCTGTTTGGATTGTTGGTTGACTCGTTGCTTGGTTGTTTGGATTGTTGGTTGGCTTGGTAATTGGTTGTCTGGATTGTTGGTCGACTTGGTCACTGGTGGCCTTGATTGCCCTCTTGGCTGTTTGCTTGTTGTCTTGGTCACTTGATTGATTGTATGCTGGCTTGATCACAAGATCACTAGCTGGTTGGCTTGGTCACTTGTGGGTTTGATTGCCCACTTGGTTGTTTGCTTGTTTGGTTACTACTTGACTCAGTCACTTGCATGGTTGTTAGCTTGCTTGATTGCTTGTTGTTTTGGTCACTCGATTGATTGTACGTTGGCTTGGTGACATGATCACAAGATGGTTGGCTTGGTCTCTAGATTGCTCCTTACATTAGAATTTTCTCCAATATCTCGTTATCTCTTGTTCCTTTACATATTAATTATCCTTTATTCATTGCAATGAGAGAAGTGAGGCACACTTATCTCTCAAGTGGAAGAGATGTCTCACATAATGTGTGCAATTTTAACTAAAATGGAAAAAGGATTGCTGCCGAATGACCAATGGGAAAAAGGACAAGTAAACATTCAAAAAATAAATGAAACATAAACTAGCATAGATCCATCTTAAGCCTAGATTTTTAAAGCAATGAGAAGTTTGCATTTGTGTTTTTTGATCTCTCTTGGTGTTTGATAGATATTGGGTTATAAGATGGATAAATGAAAAATAAACTAGCATATATCCATCTTAAGCCTAGATTTCTAAAGCAGTGAGAAGTTTTCATGCATGTTTTTTGATCTCTCTGGGTGTTTGATAGATATTGGGTTATAAGATGGATTTATATTAGTATGTAGCAAACAAAGTTTATCTTTTCCTATCAAGGGGAGGGTACGAAAGAGGTCTACCCTCTATTTGCTATTTTTATTGCTAATGACCATAAAAGTATTACTTTAAGTCCACAGGCAATCACAAAGTTCAGGACTACCTTCTCTTGGGTTGTCATCCTTTTTTACTAATGAGATGTTTGTCATTATCCACTAATGAGTTGTCAGTCAGATATAGATATATAGGTGGTCAAATACATGTATTATAAAATTGATATCATGAGATGAATACAGTTGTAGAGAATCGCTTAAAGCCTTTTCAACCAAGTTCTTGTTTGTTCTATTTCTCAACATGGTATCAGAGTTCTTATGGTCTTTAAGGGCATGATAGCACCATGGTACATGTGCATGGAAGGTGAGGTGTGTGTTGGAGAAGATGTAACTAGTTTCGGTCTTCATATATGTAATTTTGATATTTGTACTTATTCAAGAAAAGAGAATTTATTTTGATATTATTTATCAATGAGTTTCTTGCTCATTGAAAATAGGTCAAGCACATTTTGAAGTGCTTCTAGGGAGTCAAAGTCAAAATGTAATTATAATGAAACCCTTTGAGGGCATGATACATCATGTATGATGTCATACAAGGTCATGGGAACACCTCCAAGGCAAATCAAATCCTCTCCTAGCAACAACGAAGTCTACAGGCAACAAAAACGATGAATAAATGATGAAAAACATTGCAGTTGTCAAGTCAGCCTAGAAGACTGTCATGTCGGTTTGAAGGAGGAGGGACAAACCTTTATTTATAGAGGTTGTCCACTTCTCATTTGGAGACACTCAACAAGCTCTGAAATCCGCAAGGAAGGAGTTAACAAAAGGGAAGGAGGACAACCGAGTAAGGGTGGATAAGAAGTCTATTAGGGAAGCGAAGGAACAAGGAAGGACAATGAAGGTCTAGAGCTATTCTCTAGGGCATATCAACAACCACACTTGCAAGGGAGAATGGAGGTCTGCCTGCGGCTACAACAATAGTAAGGAGCAGGTCACTACATCTAACGTTTTGGGTGCAATCTAGTCCAAAAAGGTCTCTCTCTCTAGCGAAGAAAGAAGGAGAAAACAACAAGGGATAAAGGACTGTTCTTAGGGTCACACACAAACACACGTGCGAGAATCTGAAGCTGTTCCTGCGGCTAGGGTAGCAATAAACTACACTCATACATCCACCCGTGGTTGAGGCTAAAACTAGGCCTACAAGGCCTACTACTCTAGCGTGGAAGAAAGATCTTCAAGTGAAGAAGAAGGGCACTCCAACGAAGAAGAAAAGAGGCTAGAACAGTCACACGTGCGAGGAGTAGGAAGGGCTTGACAACAATTTAGGGCAGCAACATAAGAGACCTAATTCGGATCAGCAGTTGGCTCTACAAGGTCTCCTTAAAGACAACAAAGAAGGATCTCTTTATAGCGAAGAAGAGAAGCCCTAATATTCTAGGGTTTCCTATCTTAGAAGACAAAGAGCTGGAAGATGAAATGTTGGAAAATGTGCCAGAAGTGACAGTGTAGAAAGAGGAAGGATTTGACTCATGCTAGGAGGATATCCTAATCAAGGGTCTAGGGTTTGGCAGTTGTTCAAATAAGAAGCTTCAATAAGAGAAATTTTACAAAGGGTTTCCCTCTCAAGAGTGGAGAGGGTTTGTCCCTAACAGAGAGCCAAATTCTATGTTCTTGTTATTTTGTTTTGGTAGCAGTTTGATGAAGCACATAGATATGCACTAATAATAAGAAGAAGAAGTATAAGCTAACTAAGAAAAGGTAAAAAGACTTCACAAATTGTTATCAAGTCTCAGAGAATCATCACAACACTACTTTGCCGTAGATTCTCTAATAGTGTGGTGACTCTTTCATAGTAGTTAGCTCTAAGAGATATAATCAATAGTGTGAGATGATTGTGTTGAAATGATGGTGCTTGTATGAGCATTAAGTAAATGAAAAAGCTACTCTATACCCTTTTGAAGTCATAGTGGCAAAACAAATATTACATATTCTCTTAATTTCTTGTTGGTTTAAGATGCAAATGCTTTTTAATATATTTTGGAGAATTTGTCATTGTATGTTGAATGTGTGTATATGGTGCAAAGGAAGTTGAGGATTTCTTTGTTGAGTTTTGCAAAATGGTTGTTTTTTAATGAGGAAAGAAAAGCAATGCTTCAGATCAAGGGCTTTTGAAATTAATTATTGTGTTTCATGTAGATCTAGATTTAGATCTCATATTTAAATGTATTTTCCTTTGAATTGATGCAATAATAACATTCTATTAAATGATATGGCTTTGTGACACACTTTTGTGCTTGTACTTGGTTATGTGATCAAATCCGAGAATGAGAAGGGAAAATCGCAAATTCAATTCTCCACCTTTTTGCAACAATGCAAAAGCACTTGTTGTTGGTGTGAGATGAGATTTAATAAAATGTCGTTTGTTTATGAACCTTTTAGCTATAAATAGTACACCCAAATACATGTCTTTGTTTCCAAGACTGTTTGTTGTTTCTCTTGCATATATGCAACCAATTGTCTGCAACATATTGCCTTCATAAGTTGCATTGTTAAGTAGTTGAACCTCATAGTTAACTTGTTGCATAAACTCTTCCTTGTCACTTTCTTCATGTTGATTAGGATGATCTTTCAAAACCTATGCTATTTTTTTCCTCTTTCCTTTTGGACAACTTTCAACTTCTCCTGTAGTTTCCCAATATCTATTTGTTCAATGTTCACCTTTAGTAAACATATAGAACGAAATCATTGAAGCCATTGGGAGCTAGCTGATATGGTCTTCAATCAACTCGCTTTCAAACAATAGAGGAAAGACTGTTGTTGGGTATCATTGTTTTCGTTGATACACCTACTTTTTCATGTGCATCATACGAAGCCCATTGTGCCAATAGTCAAATCATTGATAATTCGTGGTCAATAAAATTACTCCTAGCACATCATCTTAATTAGCTTCCTTCACCATTTTTGTGCAAGTTGTCAGCAAATTCTAGAACTTCAATAGAATCAACTACAAAATTAATGCCCTTAGTGAGGTTTGCTTGGTTGGAACATCAACAATGGCTGAAATTGGGTTGGTTGAAGGCTGCCAACCAGGGAATCACAGTGATGGGCATTGAAATTGCTCAATTCTTGAATACTGAGAAAAAAAACAATTATGGCAACAAAGTTGACTACACAACGTGAGAAAGGACCTGGAAAAATAAAGAGGTGTTTTGGTTTAAATTATTGTGTGAGAATCCTATGAGATCCTTTCAGGTCAAAGGTTTTCCTCATGCAGCCTCACAAAAATCTCAAACATCTAAATTTGAGCGTTTGTAGATTGTGGCCCACACAAACTTGGCTTGAGCGCTTCCCCACATAGATCCATAGTTGGAGAATTTGTTGTATAGTCTGAAATTGAAGGTAACAAAAGTAAGCTAATAGAAGCTAATAACCCACATGTAGCTGTCAATCAGAAAGAGAAAAAGGGGGTTACCATAGTCAAAATAATAAGTTATAATATAGCTGTTGCTTTATATGTGTTGAGAAAATAAAGCCAATGTGAATTGCTAAATGAATGGTGTCCTCAACTATGTACTTCCTTCAATTATGTGTGGCTCATATGATTTTTGTATGGCCTATTTTTGCTCCCTTCTAGGTGCCAATGTGAGCACATGACCCCCCATGTGCAACAAGCTTGCATGTGGGTTTAACAAATAATTTGGGGGGGGGTGGGGTCAACGTATAATGGAGGAATAAACTCAACTTCCTAGCCACAACAACCATAAGATTGAAAAAAATTAACCAGATTTATAGATTGGCTAGATTTTTATGACGACTCAGTAATGATAGCCATTGATCTTAGACTTCAAAGAGAATTGGGTGGTGGCCATTATAGAGTTGTTGGCATCCATACTTTGCTAATGAAATTTGTTTTTTGAGTGAATTTAAGAGAATTACAAAATGGGACTCTTTATCAACCATGAGTGAAACCAACAACAAAAACACACCATAAATGGTAGAAATAATCTCATCCAAAACACTCTACATGACATTAAAACACAGAGGTAAAGTTTGTCACATGTGAACACAATAGTTACTTTGGAAAGTTAATTGGGGAAAGTAAGTCTGTCACACGTGAACACAATAGTTACTCTGGAAAGTTAAATGGGGAAAGTAAGTCTGTCACATGTGAACACAATAGTTACTCTGGAAAGTTAAATGGGGAAAGTAGCTTCAAATGGTTGCTTAGTTTATTTTGACAATGTCTTGTTATAATGCAATTCATGGCTCTATGGCCATTCAACAATTCATATCGGTCCTCTTCATTCTCTTCTCTTGGCCCAAAAATACCATTCAACGGTGAATGTACAAGATGAAATAAGGAGGGTTGGGGTAATGGGAAGGCCAACAGGCTCGCCCTTTCATTTCCCATTCCTTGGTTGTCCTAGACCACCTCTTATAGCTAGTACCATAGGTTAAAGAGGACTCATCTTGTAGATCTTTCTCCTGGATTGCGTCTTCATTCTTTGGAGTTGGCCTTATAGGGTTTTAGATTATAATGCTCTTTCACTTCTTGATTTTTTGTCTTATATACTTTTGCTTTATATCAACATCATTGTACCTAACATAGTCCCGTTGACCTACTTTTGTGGTCTCGGTTGGACATTAATAGATTTATTATCTTTATTTGTCTTTTAATTCATTCATGTTTTCTTCGCCTTTGTCTTATTCTACGTTACTTTTGCATTGGTTTTTACATAGTCACTAAACTTCATTAATCACCGAATTATGCTTGCAGGTACTGAGTCTTACAATCATTTGCTTGTTTAGATCCATTTTGGATCAATCCACCTCTCCCAAGCTTCACCATTTGGGTACTTGGATGATATAAAGATGTTTTCCAAATTTTCCTTAACAAAATTACAAGGATTGATTCCATCTTTATCATTGCAAAATTTTGGTAATGCCATTAGTTCTTGCCTCAAGTGCTTAGCTTCTTGTCGGAACCCTTGAATTCCAATATAGAAAATTCACAATGTTTATTCCCCAATTGCAACAAAAAATTATTGTGATATTCTCCTATACCTGCTCTTTACAACATCTTTTAAATAATCTGTTTGAGACTATCCAATAAGAATTTATGATAGTTTTAAGTTAACATGCCTTTTAAGCCTTTATATGGAAATTGCTTAGCAAGTTGACCTTGTACTTCTTATAAATTCAAAATGTTTGCTCCAAGGACTTTGAAATTTCGACCTATAACAATATTAGATGTTTGCGTTGCAATTCCATTAGTCTTACTCAATGTGTTTTTCTTTCTAAAGGAAAATTATTGGCACATCTCTAGAACCTTGCAAAATTTGCCCTTTTGTAGATAGCAATCTTGGAGTTGTTTAACTTTTTCCTTGTTACGTCTTCTTTCCTATGCCATCATTCTCACTACAATTGGGGCTCACAATTTTTAGATATGTTCAATTTAGTGAGCCTTAATGTTAGCAAGGCTTTGGGAATGAACAAAGTCCCTATCTTGCATGGATTGTATCTTATAAATTTTTGTGCCTTTGATGTGTATTCTTTTTAGATATAGTTTAGTGTGTCTTCTTTACAACCCTTCAAGTCTTATTGAACTTGGACTGCGCAAAGTATGAGTCAAACCATGCAAGGTGTTGTTTGAAGGTGTTTAAATCAAAATTTTGGTGGCTTTGATATGAAATTTTATGATCCTACTAGGGGAATACATTGGGTAAAATGTACATAATGAGAATATATATATATATATATATATATAGAGAGAGAGAGAGAGAGAGAGAGAGAGAGAGAGAGGTCAATAGTGAATTGTGATTTGGATATATGGATGTACTTGGGTTATTGGTAGATCTTCTCCTATTGTATATGTATTGTGTAACTCATTGTTATTATCACTTTGGGTACCTGGATTCGTTATACATTGTTCATATGTAGGTCTATCATGCTATTTTTAGTATTGGGGTTTATAACAACTTAGGACTTGCACTATGCTTGTTGCACAAGCAACCCACAAGAAGTAAACATGTCACTAGGGAGGCTTGAACCTTGGCAGGGGCATTAACAACACCTTGCTTTCATTGACTAGGCAAACCCTTATTGAAAATATGACTTTATTTACTCTAACAAATTGTTGTTATTCCCTCATGATTGTTGTCTTTTTGCTGCCTTCTTAACAGGCTTACTAAAAATCAAAGTTGGATATTTCCTATCTAGGGTTACGTTCTATGTTAGTATGACATTATTATTACTATTGCTTTTGAAATTCTTGAGTCACCGACACTAGAAAGAGCCAACCATTGTTAACTTAGTGTAGGTGCTATGTTTGAAGGGTATCTATTTGATCAAAACCATCCATGATTTGCATCGACTTCATTCATGCCTTATAGATGGTGTAGATCATGACAAGAATGGAACTTCCATTGACAACATAGCACTATAAACATAACTAGTGAGTCAATGCATAGTTAATCTTCACCTACCAATTGAAAAGATTCATCAAATACATTTTGCTTTCACATTCTTTATACAAAATTGGGAACATGTTGATTCTCCTAGATCTCATCTTCAAGTAAAAGTCACTTGTGAGCTATTTTCACATAAATTGGATTTGGACAACTACCTGAAAATCTAAAAATTATAGGTTTTATTAGAATTTAATTTGACTTATTGTGATAGAATTGTTTGAGTTAACAAAAAGCATCAAATGAATCTGATAAACTTGACTTAAATTTAGCAGTCAATGGTAATTGTTTCTAATCCTAACTATTTTTAGTGATTGTAGACATTCATGAAAATAAAAGTGAAAATGAAGGAATGAAACGCAACAAAAATTAAATTACATGCATGGAAATGAAAGGTAAAAATATTATTTATTTTTCTATTGATATACACTTAAAAATACCTCTTTTGATGACAATCATGGGATTTGACTAGTTACATGGACTTTTAATTGATTAAATCAAGCCTGCAACCGTAAAAAAGAACGAGAGGGCAAATTGGGTTTGAGAAGAAATAGATTTTAAACATGAATTAGAGCTGACTTAAATATATTGTTTAGTCTTTTAAATTGATTTTCAAAGTATAGAGCAGACTCAAATGGATGATATTTTTAACAATTGATTGTAGAAAAAGTTGAAATCAATAGAGAGATGTTTGCTTACTTGAAGAGATAGTCACATTGCCTTTAAGTAGAGAGTAATTAAGTTAATTTGGAATATTACTAATGGTTGATATCTTTTAGCCTTCAAGAGAGTTTTTTTCTTCATCGTATAGATTTTTGCAATGCCTTTAACAAGATGACATCAAATAGTCAATTTGGAAAAAAACTACTTGCCAACCTCTGTTAAATAGATTTGAATTGAAAGGAAACAACCTTGATCAATATCTTAAAATGTTTGCAATCCAAACATGTGTCTAATTCAAACTCAAACCTTATCAATATAATTTACTTTTAAATTTTTTCTCAAAATAAAGAAGGGCCCTACTGTATCTTATCTCTTAAAATTGTTGTGGTAATGTGTGGCTTATGCTCTTTAGTTTGTGGTTAGCTTGAGCATATCCTTTTTCAATTCTTGTACTCCCATTCTTGTTTTATGTAATGTCCCCAAGGGATTAATTGGCCCAAGGGACAAAGTAGCGTATCGATCCCCGTAGGCTATAGTCGTGGATAAAAGGGAAAACCCCAAAATTCCCAATGTTTAGGCAACAAGGGGCGAGTTTTGTGGCAAAAAAGCCTAAAGTTGGGGTTTAGCATGAGCCCCTCTTAAGTAATTAAGGAGAAAAATCCCCTCAAGAAAATCTATAAATACAGAAGGATTAGAATCACTTGAGGCATCATTGGCTTGGATCATTTTGGCCCATTTCTCCTTTGACTAGTTTCAGTGGAGGTGATCCCACCCTACCTAGTCACCTATCTCTTGTTTTGGCACAACACAACAATTGAAGCATTTTTGGCTTTGTTTGGAGCATGGTCTGGTCATTAATCTGTCTAAGAAGAATCTAATCTAAGCATAAGAAATTTTCGGTTTGAAACCAGTTTGGGGAACAACAAACTCTATTGGAACATCCATATCTGCCTAGCCAAGAAGATCGAGTTTCTTGTTAGTACTCGTGGGGGTCAACCTGTTTTGTTTCAGATTGCGGACATATTCCCTGCGGTGTTTGTGGATAGTGTTGAAAAATCATGTAGCTATGGTCGACATTTTTCATTATTTAAAGGAGAAATCTGCTTATTTTTTATCACCTACAAGTGGGTTCCTATAGATCTTAATTTTTGGCCTCATTAGGGGCTAATTAGCCACATGTGATATATATATATATTAAAATATATATATATATGATCACTCGTTTTAATCACCAATTCACCAATTTCGTTTTGCCATAAAGAGGATTTCTCACGTGTGAAGAAGAGGAGAAGTTCTTTTGTTTTTTGGTTTTCTTCTATTGGAGTTGTCTTGACGTGCATGGTTTTTGTTGGGGATCCCAATACTTTATTTTAGCTTTGTTTTACACATTTTGAAGATGCAACTTCTGTCTTCGCTGACGTAATTTGTGTAACATTAACATGAAGGTTTGACAAGATTCTGGCCGAGCTTCTGTGGACTATTTGATTGGTATTTCATTAAGATTGATATAGATTTATTGGTCATTTTGAATACTTTTGATGGACAAAATCTCTCTATAAGGAAAGAACTTTTGGTTTTTCCCCTTGTGGTTTTGCCCGGCTTGAGCCTAATTTTGGCGTTTCTTGTCTCTATTGTTATTGTTACTGTTGATCTCTATTTATTGCTCTTGTGAAGATAGAATGGTTGAAGTTTTTCATGTATAGCTACTGTTGTTTAAGTATAGAAGGACATGCAAAAGCTCCCCACCAATTTTTAGGAAATGTGGGGGGATGTTGGTGTCTTTAACACAGGGACCTCGACAAAAATAGTAAAATAAAAATACTAAAAACTTATAAATATATCATTGAAATTTTATACTTTAACTGTCTTTATCATTATATAACACTTACATCATGAAGGATAAATCGATGTATCATATAACTGAAACAAATTTAAAACGAAAAGCATGATACAATCATACATGTAACTGTAACAATGTAAAATGAAAATAAAAGTTTAAACCATATTGAAGTTTCAACTGTGAATACTGAATATTGAAATAAAAGTAAAGTTTGATACATCAAGATTCAAATTTCTATAGTCAAAAAGTTAACGTAATGTTAGTTTTAACTTATTAAAAATAGTGTCAGTAAATGTTGCATAAATGAGAACTTATTATAGTTTTTTGTGTTTCTTAAAATTAAAAAATATGACTGTGTTGTGTTAGCATGTTCAACATAACTGTCTGCATAGAAATTTAGAAAATTGTTGGGTTTACATAAATTATGTCCCATGAAACGACATGTATCACGACTCGCAACCATGAGAACGGGAAGGTCGGAACAAAATCAGTATTATCATTCACGTCATCAAGTCAATATCAACGAAGTTGGGACACAACATCACTGTTGCACTAATATATGGTCCTTTCCTATCCATGATCTAAGAAAATTAACTGTCTATCACCTTTAACAACTTAGATTAAGTCCACACACATATATGTTTTCATAAATACCAGCATGTTTGAGCCGTCAGTAGAAGCATCAATGGTGTATTGAGAGCTAGCAGGCTGGAAGATCCAAAGGAGGAGGCAGAGATTGATTTGGGGTATTTCCATCTAGCACAACCCATGCCATTTTCAATTCCTAGGTCGTGCGAACCTCCAAGTGACAATGCAAGAACCAGACGCTTGCAAAAGTTATCGAATAGAATTTGAACAATCGAATTTGTTGTCTTAGATCATTGCAACCAGGATTGTAAGAGGGGAATAGATTGGATAAATGTAAATAATATTATGTGGGTTGTCAGCTTAGAATCAACCCCTTTTTTGCTCGGAAACGACCCTTTTTTTTAGGAAACGACCCCCTTTGGAGTTTCCATGCGTAATCTATTTTTGGGAGTGTTGGGAAGTGACCCCCAGATGACCCCAAGTCCTTGGAGCACAAGGGAGTGAGGAATCATGATTCCCAGGTGGGGGGACGCGTCCCCGTGGAACACTGTATATTCCCTGTCACACAGTGGTTCTGTATCTGACAATGATTATGAGATTTGTAGCTCATCTATTTTCTTGTGGCTCGCGTCTATTGTCCTTAACACGCATATGTTTTGGTTGTTAAGACTCAAGAGTAGCAACATTACAATGTAACAATGATATAATTTTGGCAGTGGCCTTGACTTTTCAAGAAAATAATACTTACAGTGACATTATATCTGCCGTGAGGTTCGATACATTATTCAAAGGACATTACAGTTGTTTCTATAATGTCACCCAACAATGATTATGGGGTAGCGCATTACCGTGACTTGTCTACATCGCATTACTTGCATTAGATTGGCATCGTTCATATTGCTTTTTGACTCGGATCATATTACGTCTTTGTATTATTGCGGACTGTGTTATTATGAATTTTTGCCATATTGAAATGGCATGCTTACACAATGGATCACACTCTATATTACTAGTGAAGAGGCTTGTATCTCCGGATCATGAAGCATCACATCGGTTAAGGTTCGTAATGGATCAATTTTGTTTTATGAGTAAGGCTCAGATCCTTCTATCCATGACTCGTATATGCATTCTATGACGCGATATGCTCACATCATATTTTGGTGGTTCAATATCTTATTTATGGCCTGTATAAATCCTCGTGGCTCATATGCTCAATATGGCTCCCCTATTCTCTGTATGGTACAATAACTTCTCTCAGTGACATCGCTTAGTACATGACAATGTTGTGAACATCGGCAAGGGTTTGCAAAATGAAAAAATCGTAAAATTCGGTAAAAATTTGGCAAACATCGACAAAATTAAGATACCATAAAAATATCTTTAAAAATTGACAAACATTGGCCAGGCCAAAAAATCGTGATTTTGAGATAAAATCAGGTTGTTATCGAGATGTTCGCAACACTGCATGACAATGAAAAATATAGAAGTGATATGGCACAGTAACTCAGTTGTAACCTATATGACATAACATTGTCATACATTGGAAGTCTTTATATGACAATGAAATCATTCGAAGTTATCAACCCTAATCTGTGATCTTTGTAGTAAGGAATTCAATGGAAGTGTCAATCTACAATGACTTGACCATGACATAAAGGAATGAAGTTGACTCTACATGACAATGAACCTTGGTTTATCAATGACATTAACAACAATAACTTGACAGTAATATTCATACAAATAACAATTGTGAAAATCCAACCAAATTAAGTTTGAATCATTTCAAATTAGTATGATGAACTTAGTAGTTTGAATCATCTCATACCCATAGAAGCTTTGCATGGTAGATATTAATGACTAAAAGAGAATCTAGGGTAAATGATAAAACCCTAGTAAGGGTTGATTTGGATAAAGCCTAGGGCTTGTGGACTCAAAGATTGTTGTTGCTATTGAAACAAGTAACCCTAGATAGAATTGGTAGCATGATGGAAGAAGGCAATGACATTTACATATGTTGAGAAACTGAGGGTTTGTAAACTTGAAAAGATATTAGGGTTTGATGCTATAATGCTAACTGTTCGAACTGCAAAACCCTTGCCAATAACTATTAACCCTAGCTCGATATAAATGATTGAGAAAATGTTGGACTTAGGAATTGATCGCTAAGAGATTTGACATCTTGATGTTGAGGCTGATTTGCAGGTTGGACTCTAAAAGGACTCAAGATCAGGAGGGTGTTGTCTTGATTTCAAAAGATAAGTATCTCGTGTTTCTTTTTTTGTTCCAATTAATATTGACATTGGACTGTCTATGATTTGTAAAACCCTAGGCTGGGTTTGGAGAAGAAAATCTAAGACTAATGAACTTAACCCTAATTCCCTGTTGATGATATGGACTCATTAATAATGATGTGGATTTGTTGATGATGCAGACTCATGATGTGGACTTGTTAATGACATGGACTGCTTGATGATGTGGATGTGAACTCTTTATTGATGTTGATGTGGATGATGCACTGCTTGATGATGTGAACTCTTTGATGATGATATGGACTTGTTGAGGATGTTGATGTGGACTGCTTAATGATAAATGGTGCGTACCCTATGATGTTGACAACATGTACTCCTTGTTGATGATGATAAGCACTCCTTGCTAACAGTGATGTATGACTCATTGATGACGTGAATGATGTGATTGGACTCCTTGATGGTAGTCTGAACTCCTTGATGCTCACTCTTTGATGATGTTGATGATGATAATGTGGACTTGTTGATGACACGGACTCGTTGATGACATGGATTCGATGATAATGACTTTGACTTGATGATGATATGATTCCTTAACAATGTAGACTACTTGATGATTTTGAAGATATGGACTTGATGATAATGTAGAATCTTTGATGACGATGATTTGTTGATGATGTAGATTCCTTGCTGCTGATGATGATGATATGGACTCCTTGATGACTTGGACTCTGTGAACTCTCTGTTGATAATGAGAACTCCTTAATAATGACTTTGACTTGATGATGTATGGATTCCTTAACAATGTAGATTACTTGATGATTTTGAAGATATGGACTTGATGATAATGTAGAATCTTTGATGACGATGATGATTTGTTGATGATGTAGATTCCTTGATGATGATGATGATGATATGGACTCCTTGATGATGTAATGAGATTGACTTAATTTGAGAAGACTAAGATCAAGAGAGAGCTGACACACTCTCTAAAAGATAAGTATTATATTGATTGTTTCATTATGAGTCTCTTGGCTTGCTTGGTTGTTCTTGTTCTTCCATAGCATCCTTGTGAGGATTGTAGGTACATAATGAAGACTGCCAAGGTGAGGCAAATCGTTGGAAATATTGGAAGAACAATGTGACAAAAAGATCTGTGACAAGCTTTGTACTCAGAGGGAGCAGACAAGGTTAGCCTCATTGAAGCACGTTTCAATGAAGATGATTAGAACTTTTGAAGATTGATGTTGATCTAGAAATGCTAAAGATGAGGCCGTGAATTTTCTGCTATATAGAGGACTTTTGTGTAACAGGGAGATGCTTTTGAGGCATGAACCTGGTGATATCCCTGGCACAATGGACTGCAGGTCCATCGACATCTTCCTGATGAATGATTTAAAGAAGTTGCAAGACTTTGATATTGACTGGTTCATTGACCTATTTGATGGTGTTTATGCTAAAACCATTTATTACTTGGATTCGATTATGGTCTGTTGGATTCTACTATGGTTGTTGATGCTTGCTTCTATGAGAAACCACTTATAATCTGCCAAATTCAACTATGGATATTGATATTCGCTTCTGTGAGAAGCCACTTATTATTCAGCTCTACTATGGTTGTTGATGATTGCTTTTGACAAAAGCCGATGTCGATGTCTATTATTGACAACTGATAGTTGATGAGAGAAGCTTCGACAAAATCAAAATGAATAATTGAATGTCATTGTTTGCTAAATGATTTTTAAAGTACTGAGATCCACCATGGCTACATTTCCGATGTTGAATTGATTGCTAATATGAAGAAACTGGAATGATTGAAAATCCCCTTGAAGAGGGAGCATTACATAGCATCATATTGTGGACCATCTCTTGTAGGCTGTGTGCCGTGAGAGTTTGTTGTCCAGGAGATGTATTGGTGATTCCTCTTGTAGACTGCGTGCCATGAGACTTTGTGGTGTGGGAAATATATTGTTGATTCCTCCTATAGGCTATGTGCTGTGAGACATTGTGGTTGGGGAGATGTATTATTGATTCCTCTTGTAGGTTGTGTGCCGTGAGACGTTATTGTCTGAGAGTTGTATTATTGATTACTCCCGTAGGCTGTGCCGTGAGACGTTGTTGTCTGGGAAATGTATTGTTGATTTCTCCTTTAGGCTGTGTGCCGTGAGACCTTGTGGTTCGAGAGATGTATTGTTGATTCCTCTTGTAGGTTGTGTGTCGTGAGATGTTGCTCGAGAGATGTATTGTTTATTCCTTTTGTAGGCTGTGTGCCGTGAGATGTTGTTGTCCCAAAGATGTATTGTTGATTCCTCTTGTAGGCTGGGTGCTGTGAGACGTTGTTGTCTGGGAGATGTATTGTTGATTCCTCCTGTAGGTTATGTGCCATGAGATGTCGTTTTCTGGGAGATTTATTATTGATTCCTCTTGTAGGCTGTGTGCTGTGAGACCTTGTGGTCCGGGAGATGCTTTCTTGGTTCCTTCCTTAGGCTGTGCGCTGTGAGACCTCGTGGTCAGGGAGATGCTTTGAGATGGATGCTATGTATCTTTCCTTATGATGTGTTTGAGAGAGAGAAACTTGGATTGTGTTCTCTTCCTTAGGTTGTGGCCCATGAGACTTACGAATTGGTTGAGAAGATTGATCTTGAGAGAGAATGAAAAGCTACCTCCCTAGTGTTGAAAAATCATGTAGCTATGGGCAACATTTTTCATTATTTAAAGAAGAAATCTACTTATTTTTGTCACCTACAAGTCGGCTTCTAGAGATCCTCATGTTGGCCTCATTAGGGCTAATTAGCCGACATGTGATGCATATATATATATATATATATATATATATATATGAGCTTGTTGGCATTCATTTTAATCAACAATTCAACCAATTTGATCTGCAATGGCAAGAAGAGATTTCACACGTGCGAAGAAGAGGAGAAGTTTCTTTTGATTTGGTTTATCTTGTCTATTGGAGTTGTCTTGACTGCATGGTTTTTTGGGCATCATAATACTTTTGTTTAGCTTATGTTCTACATCATTTTGAAGGCAAGAAACTTCAATCTCCATTGACTCTAATTTGTATAATGTTAAACAAAGGTTTTGACAGTGATTCTGGGTTGAGCTTTTGTGGACAACTTTGACTGGTATTTCATTGAAGACTGATTTGGATTTATTGGAACATTTTGATGTACTCTTGATGGACATAATCTCTCTCTCATAAGGAAAGAACTTTGGGTTTTCCCCTTGTGGGTTTTTCCATGGCTGTGAGCCTAATCTTGGTGTCACTTGTCTCTTATTGTTTATTGCCTACTGTGATCTCTATTTACTGCTCTTGTTGAAGATTTGAATGGTTGAAGTTTTTCATGTATAACTACTTGTTGATTAAAGTATAAAGAAGGAACTGATTGCATCAATAGAAGTAGTTATCAATTGTGAAACACTATTTTAGTCATTATTACACTAAAAATTCAATAGATAGCTGCGATTTCTCACTAGGGCAATAAAAGGGTATTCAGTGACAACATGGTAACATTAGACAGCCGAAACCTTTCCAGATTCTATACAGCCCGGACGTAGACCTGAGGACTCTCAAACAAGACAACAAAATATGCTTCGTTTAGGTGCGTAAAGCTTTGTGTCCGCGTAACTTGTTCGAAGATTCTCGGATGAAACAATGGCACACATTAGTTGGGTGCGTAAGTTTTGTGGCAGCGTAATTTGTCTTGAAGACACAAAGGAAATAGTGGCACAAGCCCAGTGGTTGCGTAATGCTCTATGGCCGATTAACGAAGATCCGAGAGTTACAATTTCAGAGCATAGACTATTGTAGAAGTTGGATAAAAACCTAAGTTACTGGATCGGCCCTCTGGGGTACGGATCGGATCCACGGATCTGATCCGGATCCGCCTAAATACGTCCAAGAACCGGCACGTGGCATATTAATGTTTGTTAGAAACGGATGTTGAAATCTAGAAACGGATCCCGTGTCACTTTTCCAGATTTCTAAGTTTTTTGCCATGCTGTTTTTACTTTGTAGACATTCATGGTGTCTGCGGGAATCACATTTGGGTCTCATGGGTTTCAAATAGACGTAGAGTAGATAGTTCCGCAGAGTTTTTTAGTTTCTTCGTTGACACTGCAGAGAGCGAACGAACAGCAGACAAAAAAACCGAGCTTTCACCAAGCTGCAAAATCCATCTGAAATTACAGACTTTCATCGATCGGTTGATGGAAACGATGCAGAAATGCCAAGTTTCGGAGAGAAGTCAGTCCAACATGATATGGCTCGACTTAAAACTCGAAAGACGGCTAGTGGCGTCAAGATTCGAATGGAGGGAAGCCAGGGGGAAGTCGTGACGTCGGCAATGATTTTCGAACAAAA
>APFE031008924.1:658-33263 GCA_000404065.3 Pinus taeda
TGAACAATTCTTGGATGATTCAAATGAAAAAACCTCCTTTCTATATATAGGAGTCTAAGGAGTCACAATATAACCAGCCGACCTAATAATAATAATATAAAGCCACAAAAATAACAATAGAGGGATTCTATGGGGCACAATAATAACAATATGGGGGCAATAGGGGCACAACAATATTAATAAGGGGTACAACTACCATAGTAATGGGGCAATCACTAGTATTATAGGCACCCAACAAATCCTATGCTAATCAGGCATCCAGATGGATTCTTGCTTTGCATTATATACTTTGAGCCGGATAGATCTTGTACATCACTTCTAAACATGTGTTGAGACAACTATTAGTCATGGACTGAGATGCATTGTTGGATTTTATAAATATGTCGATGTCGACTAGGCTAGAAATGTTGTTAACAAGAAGAGAACATTTGGGTGTTAATTTATCTTGGGGTCTGCCGTGAATTTTTGGATGAGCTGGAAATGAAAGTCTATTACTTTCAGGATAGTTGAGGTAGTTTAGTTGAGAAAACTTTTTGAAGAGTTTTTTGAACATATGCTAGGCATGACTATGATATCTTGTGATATTAAGAGTGGGATCTGACTTTCAAATAATCTTATGTTTTATGATCAGTCCAAGAATTTTGAGATTAGATATCACTATATACGAGATATGGTGCAGATGATCAAGGTGGATATTGGTGGCCACCCACCAATTCCACTTGGACCCCCCACCACTATTTCTTTCAGTTTTTCAGTTTCCTTAATTATAACCCAATTTACTATTTTTATCAGTTTTTCAGGTCCTAAACTTCTGGAGCCGCTTTGAGGCCCTAAACGACATTTTTTTGGCAATCTACCACCAATGATTTTTAAAATCATTTTTTCCATCTTAGTCCTCGAAAAAATATTTCCAACAAATTATTATGCGTGTCAAATGGAGATAATATGACCAAATCGCGACCTCGGGAAGTTGGTTGTCCAACTCACCCCAACAAGGCCCATAAACTCTTGGTGTTACATCTCTTCGGGTTAGGGTTTTGTTTGTTTAGTGTTTTCTCTTACTGTTCAATAATAAAAATGCCTTTGAGCCTCATTGTAAGGCAGTTCAAAGGCATGTAGCCACTATATCTCTTCTCAGAGATAAGCTACCATCACCCTAGCTAGTTTATTTCCATTTCTGTTTATAAGCATATTTTAGTGTTTTACATTAATGAAATGAAGGATTATTTCTGCTACATCTCTGTGTTTATGGTTATCTCTGTAATTTTTTGTGTTCCCGTTTAAATGCAGACCAGTGGTATCAGAGCGGTCTGCTCTTTCTCTGTTTTTCTTTGCATGTCCCCAATGAGGTCGAGATATAACAAGTTAGGGCTTGAACTGATCGAACCTTTGCAAGACTAGCCTCACACATCCCGACGGCCTCCCATGGCAGATGAAAAGAAATACGAGGGGGTAGGAAATCCTATCAAAATCTTGCTCAACGAAGCCCTCGAGTGACAAAGGAATGCGATGATGGACAACTTTGCCCAAATCCTTCAGCAGACGCCCAGGGGCAACACATCTACTTCTAGCAGCTACTTTGGAAGTGCCACACCCTTTAAGGTACAAGTTAACTTTTACATGCCCATATTTGAGGATCAGATAGATGCAGATGATGTAGATAAACGGTTAAATCTGCTAGAAGGGTATTTTTCTGTTCATGAGTTTTTCGGCTGGGAAAAGATTACTTTCGCTCTTCTCAAAGTTGCCGCCCACGTTAAGGACTGGTGGGAAACCTACTGCGAACAGAAGGATGAAAGCACAACCTCTATGTTTTCAGTCGCACCCACTTGGAATTCATTCTAGACTGCCATCAAGGAGCAGTACTACCCTGGCAGAAGCTATGAGGATCAATACATAAAGTGGACCACACTACGGTAGGGAAGAGACCAAAATGTGCCAGAGTTTAGCAATATTTTCCATAACCTTCGCACAAAGTTGGGTGTCAAGGATTTGAAACAAAATTTGGTACTCAAATACCGTGGCTATCTGCACAGGTACATCCAAGAC
The DNA here is from genome assembly GCA_000404065.3 of Pinus taeda. Lineage (NCBI taxonomy): Eukaryota > Viridiplantae > Streptophyta > Pinopsida > Pinales > Pinaceae > Pinus > Pinus taeda. The sequence continues at coordinate 2,708 of APFE031008924.1, forward strand.
GAAATAGAATTCCTGAACATCTCCTCGCTCGGTAAGGCATACCGATATGCCGTCAAGATCAAGCAAAATTTTAAACAGAAGAAGCGAGACTTTGGATCTAGGAATCTGAAGCAAGGGAAAGGCGCTGCCAAACCGCTATAAAAAGAAAAAATCCAAGGCGGGGTGGGCTAGGACAACTCGCCAAAGCCACAAGCAAAGAACAACATTGTGAAACCGAAGAAGGACACAGGAAAGTGGTGTGATTTCCATAAGAGCTCCACTCACAACACAAGTGAGTGTCAGGCCAAGCACACACTGGTGATCAAGCTAAAGTCTTCAGAATCAAATGCATGTTCTGACTCTAAGTCAGAACCCAATAAGGGGAATGACAAAGGGAAGCAGATTATTGATGCAGAGCCCAACGCCACCATTGCCACCACGAAGATCTAGAAGGAGGAACCTAAAGATCTAGAGGAGGAGGAGCGACTCTTCCACTCCTAGATGTGGGTAAAGGGCTCCCCGCTACTGTTCATTGTTGACAGCGAGAGCCAAAATAAACTCATTTCGGCAAAGGTCGTGAAGCGGCTAGGATTACAAACCATAGCACATCCCCAACCATACACCATCAAGTGGCTTCACCAAGGATGGGATCTTCGCATGAGCCAGTAGTATCGCCTTCCATACAACATCAAGCCCTTCACGGATGAGCTATTGTGTGACATTGCTCCCCTTGATGTTTGTGATGTATTATTAGGCCAACCATACTAGTGGAAGCGACATGTTGTGTATGAGTCAAGGCCTTGTGTTGTTATTGTTACTTTGAGAAATAAGTTCTACAGGATACTGGAGATAGCATCACCTACCGCCATCACTTTGGTTACTACAAAACAATGCAGTAAGATCATTTCCAAAACCAGGAAATCTATTTTCCTGATGATAGGCCCTCAAGGAAAGAAGAAGACAGTGATCATGACCTCCAGACAGGGCCCCTCTACACAACAACTACAAATGGAAAAGGTCGTGGAGGAGTACGAGGACATCTTCACCTCCCCCACAGGGGTTCCTCTACACTGTCAGGTCAAGCACCCCATCGATCTAACCCCAGGTGCACCACTACCCAATGGACCAATCTATCAGGGCTCTGTTCTAGAGAACGATGAAAACAAGAAGCAAATTCAGAAGCTACAACAGAAAGGTCACATCCGACCAAGTTCATCACCTTGTGGGAGCCCAATTGTGTTGGTACAGAAGAAGGATGGGACTTGGAGACTCTATATTGACTATCGGGCGCTAAATAAGATCATTGTCCAGAATAGGTACCCGATCCCATGGATTGATGACCTTCTGGATCAACTGAATGGGGGAAATATTTCAACAAGATCGATTTGAAGTCAGGATATCACCAGGTACCAATTGAACCCTCTGATGTGTGGAAGACTGCCTTCAAAGCCAAGGAGGGCCTTTTCGAATGGTTGGTTATGCCTTTCGGGTTGATGAATGCTCCTACAACCTTCATGAAGATAATGGATGACATCTTGGGGCCATTCACCAACTCATTTGTAGTGGTATACTTGGATGACATCTTGATCTTCAACCAGAGTTGGGAAGATCACCTCCATCACATCCGACAGGTTCTCCAAACACTACGGCAACACAAGTTATGTGCCAATTTGGAGAAATGCAATTTTGGCATGACCCAAGTTTTGTATCTGGGATACATTATTGATGAACGGGGGGAGCATGTGGTTCCAGCCAATATCCAAGCCATTCAGGATTAGCAATCTCCAACCACTCTAACAGAGCTCCGTAGCTTTCTGGGTCTTGCCAACTTCTACGGTAGGTTCGTGTTGCGATTTTCTCATATCACTTGGCCCTTGAGTCAAGTCACCAAGGGAGGAGCGAAAGAAAAATTCTTTTGGTATGAATCTCAACAAAAAGCATTCGCAGAGTTGAAACAACGCCTCTGCTCAACACCAGTGCTTGCATTACCAAACTTGCAATAACCATTTGAGATCGAGACAGATGCCTTTGACTATGCCAGTTCTTACTCAACATGGGCATCCAGTGGCATATCACAGTGAGACACTTTCAGACACAGTCTGGAAGTATCCCACTTATGACAAAGAGATGTATTCCATTGTGCAGGCCTACCGACAATGGAAGCATTACATTTTGGGGAAGGAAACAATCATCCACACAGACCATCAGCCCCTGTAGTTTATACAAACCCAAGGTAAGTTGCAGGATGATCTCCATCAGAAGTGGTCCACATACATGCAATAGTTCAATTTGAATATCAAGTATAAGAAGGGCAGCACCAATAATGTTGCAAATTGCCTCAGTTGAGCACCAATCATGGCGTTAACCACCGTGCTCAACTCTTGTGGGCATGAGACTTCTGATTGGCCACTTCTCTACAAAAGCGACCTAAAATTCGGCCACACATACCAAACACTCTTAGAGGGTCATCATGTTCCATATTTTCACCTCCAAGATGCCCTGTTATGCCACATGGGACACCTTTGTGTTCCTTCAAGCGAGCGTGCCAAGATGATTTGGGAAGCACACTATAGTTGGGTCGCTAGGCATTTCGGGGTCGAAAAAATGGTGGTAGTACTGAAAAAGTATTTCTATTAGCCGAATCTTTGATAGGATGTCGGGAAGTACATCAGAACATGCACTACCTGTGCCATTGCAAAACCGACCATCAAGAAGCAAGGCCTCTATACTCCGCTACGTACCCCTAATCGACCTAATTGGGAATCCATCTCCATGGATTACATGTCAAGCCTTCCTTCTACTAAGCATGGAAATGACTGTGTTTTTGTGGTCGTCGACAGGTTCTCGAAGATGTCCATTATGGCGAACTACAAGAAGAATATCACAGCAGAAGCCATTGCTAAACTCTTCTTTGAATGAGTGTGGGTACACTTTGGGATCCCACAGTCTATCATCTAAGATCGAGACACTAGGTTCCTCAGTACATTTTGGTCCAGTCTCTGGTCGATGCTAGACACCAAACTCACTAAGTCCACAGCCTTCCATCCCCAAACTAATGGCCAGACAAAGGTTGTCAACAAGATGATCGTACACATTCTTTGCATGTACAACTCAAACCATCCATGCACATGGGATGAAATCCTCCCCTATGTTCAACACAGCTATAATTAGGCTCTCCACAGCTTGACTTGCCACAACCTGTTTCAGGTGGGCTTGGGATTCCAGCCACTATGTCCCATTGATGTGGCCATGCCATTTTCAGCTACTCAGGCAGATTCGACTCATGTCCAGTCCAAAACAAATAAGGTAAACATCTTCATTGAACACATCCAACATATCTACCAGTAGGTCCATGACATTCTGGAGAAATCAAATGCCAAGTACAAGCAGCGACATGATCAACATCAGGTGCCACACAAGTTTCAGGTGGGCGAAAAATTCTGGTTGCATTTGCAGAAGGAACGCCTTACCGGAGCCTATCATAAACTCAAACCACTCCAATATGGTCCTTACACCATTACCAAGGTTGTGGGCGCTAATGAGTTGTCTATTTACTATTACTATCTCTATATATCACAAATAAAAACTTAACAACATTAGTATTTCTCTCTCTCACTCATCAAAATTATCCAGGTCTATAACCATAACTTATGATTGGGTATCATTACCTAGGATGGCAGCAGCCAAGCACTTGAACTCAAATATGTCCAACATACATTTCTTCCACATATTGTAGTTCTTTCCAAAGAACCTTTGACCACCTTACAACATGATTTTGTGTAAAGATTCCAATGACACAAGTCACAAAGGTAGAAATAGACATTGAAACATAGTAAAATGATAAAAAATACATGTTCTTCCCTCCTTCAATCTACAATCCTAGAGTAAGAACAACTAGATATTGGCTCTAAATTGCTATAGCAACCACTTATCTTTAAACAATACCATATTTTTTATAAATATGTCCAAAAATGACTCCAAAGCACATTTTTTTACAATTTTTCTCAAACATAGCTTAATAAACCATGGATATACTCTCAAACAACTTATTCATTATTCGATTTGAGCTTAAAACAACTTATTCACATACAATGATGCATCTTTATTAACTTCCGCTATGAAATCAAACATATGTGATATGCATTCCCATGTAAAAAGGTAGAGAATTCTTTAATTGAAGTGTTGGGTGTTGTATTACTCATCTTGAATTCCCAATGTATGGGTTAGCAATTAGTGTTAGCCATTCAATGGTGCTTTGGTTGAATCCCATTAGTATTAGCATTCTAGAGTGATTCATATATCCATAAACCTATTCCTATAATGAATTGAAATGCCCTCCAATCCTATACAAATTGACGACCCTTGTAGCATATTTTGTATGGAAAGAAGAATGGGCATTTAGAGAGAGAAGAGAAACATATCTGAAGACAAATCTCCACAGAATAGTGATGTGTTAACAGTTGAATGTTTAATTACAAATAATTTAATTTAATTTTGCAAAGGATCTATGTTGGTGAGGCATGTGGACTATAAGTCCCTCGTTTGCAAATCACATCGGTATCAAAGTAATTGAATATGTGGCATTGAAGTTATTGTTAACACTTTGAGTAGAATGAGTAAAGCATTGCAATTAAAAGAGATGTTAGAAGACTTGGGAGCCACCAATGTGAAAATCCAAGAAGAGAATCCACACTTGAAAAGCAGAATTGCAATGCTAGAAAAGGACCTTGCCAAAATGTTTCCTTTGTTAAAGGAGCATTGTGTTGAATATTAGGGTTTTCTCACCATTATTATGGAAAATTGGGATAAGAGCTAAGTTTAGGTTTTGCAATTGGAAGAGGTGATTTAAAGGGATGATTTCAAAAAATATAGGCTCACTCAAACTACAGCTTCACCACACTACAAGTTGACTATGAAAGCGGAGGGATTGACCAAGTTACAATTAGTTGTCCAAAATACCAAGGAAGCAAAGAAACTTCATGGCTATTGCAAATGCTAGCATCATGAACGAAACAAGGGCACCAATGTGAAACAAGCATGGTAAATTAATCATCCAAACACCTTTCTCAAAAATCCTTCGACATGTATGAAAAACATACTAGAGACATCATCTCCAAGCTCATGAGAAATATGGGTAATAATGGCCGAGAGCTAGACAAGAAAATCCAATGGATCGTAAACTCCGTAACTAAACATGAAATCCTAGGTTTTGGTGGAGAAGATAGAGTGATTGCAACTCAACAAAAGCTAAAACCACCAAGATCATAACTTTTGTTAAAGTAGAGGAATAAATCAATAAATAACATTAACATAGTTACCAACTTGATGAGAACCCTCTAGAGTTCACTTGTTTTAGAGGTTAAGTTTAGTGGTTATTTTTATTCCCATTTTAAAAAGTGGCATTACCAATGGCACTTTCTTCTGGGGGGTTAAAATTACAAAATTTTACAACCAGGATCTATAAAGTTGCAAACAAAAATCTTAAAATTGATCCCTAAATTCAGAGGTGCTGCTCCGAGCAGCAGTATCATTTTGAAAAAAAAAACTTTAAAAATAATTTTATAGGATTAACATTACAACTTTTTTAAAACCATGGCCTTAACAACTGATAATAATGTGAATTATGTACAAATGTCAAGAAATTTGCTATTGTTGATGAAATCGAACTGAAATCAAGGGACCGAAATTTCTTCTACTATTATGTGGAAAGGAAAACACATGATGAAAACACATGCAACAACATGCAACCATCAAAACACAAGGAACACAATGATTTTACAGGGGAACCATCTAGGAAAAACCCCTTTGTTGCTTTGCATTAATTCGGATGAGAATATGGTTCAATTACAATGTATTCTTCAATCCTAAAGCACACCCTACACTGCAATTCTAATCTCCTACTCACTCATTTTCTCTACCCAACACTTAGCCAAAATAGGCCTATGCTTTCCTCATATTTCCTTGTGCAATCCTTGAGGAATTAACCCCTAAAAATAGGAGAATTCCCTATTTCCTTGCAAAAATACTAAAGGAAGTGACCTCCTCCTCAATGCAAAAACATTGTACACTCAACTAGTATACAATTGATAATTACAATGTGTCTTTTCCGCCACTCCAACTATGCAATTCGAATTCCATGCATGCCTAGGAATAATTTTAGTAAATTGATCTATTAACTAAGAAATAATTGTGTTAGCAATTGTTATAACTACTCAATTGAATTCCTACTGACTCCACTAAAGACTAGAACTCAGTTAACTGAGTTTAACTAACAATAACTCAACTAAATTGCTAGATTGTAGCAATCAACCCATGCACAACTCTACTTCTAGCCTACAAACTTATTGATTTAACTAGGATACAAAGCCATGTCACTCCAGATAATTGCAATCCAAGTCATCCTATTGATATGGAAAATAGAATTTCTCCATTTGACTAAGGCACAAGTCAAATGAAGGATTTTCTTGCTACAATTCTAACAAATTAGAACATTAAAATAACCCTCCAAATTGAAATGTAGTGTTACAACTAGCACATTTCTATTTTGTTTCAAGTTTAAAATTGTGAGTCTTTTGAAACCATGGCTATAAATAAAAGAAAAAAATAAAATATATAAGAAAAATAAATCTTACAAACAAAATCATAAAAATAAAAATAAAAAACTAAACAAACAAATAAATATATGATTGATTTATTTTGAGTGGTTGGAAGGAATAATTTACCTAAGTACAATTCCCAAAAGTGACATGTTGAGCTCATATCAAGTATATTGTTATAACTTCTTGTTGATATATGACCTTGAGCCTTGAAAAATATATTATCCTTAAATACAAAATAGGGGATGGAATGCTTGGTTTATATATATATGTAGTTGTAATGCCATGTTGATATATGATCTTGAACCCTGAAAATATAGTATCCTTAAAAATAGATTAGATGATGGGAAGCTTGGTTATTTCGAGTGGTTGAGTGGAATGGTTGTTATCTTCCCCACCCAAGTTCAAATCCTCGCTAGTGACATGATGAGCTATAATGCTTTGATATATATTATTGTAATGGCTTCTTGCCTATGAATAACGTTGCATTGACTTTGAGCCTTCTGAACTCTTGAGTTTACTTGTGGCCAACTTCACTCTAGCCCTCAGGCTGAGAGCGAGACTGGTGTTTTTCTTTGGAAATATATATATATATATATATATATATATCTAAGAGATTGTCCTAGAAATTGCAAGATTGATTGCAAATTATATTCCTCATTATAAATTGTTTTTTTGGTCTTCCATAATTGCCTGATTAATATTCATTATAAACATTGGGTAGAAATTTGTGGAGAGATCTACTAGAGTTAGGGTTTTTAAGAATATTTTCTGAAAAAATAGTGCCCTTATTTAAGTTGAATTCATTCAACCATGTGAATTAATCCTTTTGGATACTATCTTTGGGCTAATATTGATTGGTCATATGAATGGTGCTACAGGGAGGGGTGTGAGCCCTCCTATAGAAATGTTGTAAATGGCTCTCAATAGTGGAACATAGTTGGCTCTGGAACTTCTGCATGGAATGGTAATAATCATGAAAATACAATGCTTCTTGGAGCACAATGGAAACGTTGCCTCAAAGGAAGGTGTCTACCTAAAATGGTAGTTAACCCTAAGTTTGTGGTGCCAAATAACAAGCTGGAAAAATATCGTCAACGTATGAAACACCATGCTCTTATTTGCAAATTTATCGATATTTTGCTAAAGGAAATGGATTTGGTGAAATGGATTTAGTTAAAATGAAACTGAAAGGCCAAATCGATCTGAGATTAGGAGCTAAAGGTTTTTTTACAATGATCTTTTCAAATCTGGAGGAAAAAACTAGGGTCTTTGAAAATGGACCTTATTTTTTCAATAATGTCATCTTATTCATGAGGTTTTGGGAAGAATATTATAATCTAGATAAATAACAATTTCATGCCTCCCCAGTTTGGGTGAGACTTTTTTCAGTGCCAAAATATTTTTGGGAGCCTAATAGAGGTATTAGTAATTCCCTTGGTACTTTTGTGAAAATTTCCATGGTAACAAAGAAATGTCGATATACATTTTATGCAAGAATTTGCATGTACATGAATATCTCACAACCCCTCCCAGAATCTAATGAAATGTCCTATCATGATAAGGTTTGGACCCAATCACTGGACTATGATCATGTCCCTTTCTGGTGACAACATTACCATGAGTATGGCCACCTAATTAGAGACTGCCTAATCATGAAAACAGAATTGCAGGAGAATACTCTATGTGGAGAGGGAGACGGGTTTTAGAAAGTGGTACATTAAAAGAGAAACCCTAAGAATGATCCGACCCAACAGAAACCAAGAATTTCCCCTTGAGCAACCAATTCTCCTTAATCGTTGACCAAGAAAAAACATTGATCCCTCCAAGGATATAATGGTTGTAGAACATAAGGATGTAGTGCTTCAAGGGAAACCTAATCCTAAGAGAAAGACCCTTGAAGCTCCCATTAAGTCCTTAGAACTAAAGGATTTCACTGCAGATGCAGAGAATGCAAGCGACGCGGATGAGAACCATTAAACCCTTAACACAGATGAGCAGTCGATGATGGAGATTATTAAAGCATGGGGTCACTTGAAGATGGATGAAATTCCAAAGGACCAGAAAATTCATTATTTTCAATTATACCTCCAATGGTGGAAAAAAAGATTGAGAACAAACAACAAGAGCAAATCAGAAAACCCATAAATGGTGGCTCAACCATAAAATGACAAAGTGAAAGAGTAGATAGTCATATAAAATCAGAAAAAGCATAGAAGAACCACCAAAGAAGCAATCCAGAATGTGGGGGAAATTCTTATAAATTCAAGATAGGTGGTAGTTCTTCCAGAGTTATTCCCCTCATCTCAACATAACACCCAATTAATTTAATCTCTTGGAACATGTGTGACCTCAATAGTAGAGGAAAAAAGAGGCACTTAAGGGATAGAATAATCAAACAGAAAACCACAATAGTTTTATTACAGGAAACAAAATTTCTAAGTGAGAAGGTCAAAGAGATTATGGATCAATGTTTGAAGGGTTGTGAAACTCTCTCTGTATGCGAGAGGAAGCATAGGAGGCCTTGTTGTTCCATGGAACCCACTTGAGGTATCCTTCCAAGATTGGATTGCATACCCTTGTATCCTTTCCAGAAAATTATGATATGTGGGCACCAAGGATTTCGTATGTCTAACAGTGGTTTATGGGCTGCACATCCCAGAAACAAATAAATAAGAGGTGTTTTTATCCAATCTTCCAGTTACAAAACTCTACATCAAGAGAAATTTTGGATTGTAGGGGGATACTTCAATCTTATCAAATCCTTGGAGGAGGAGAAAGGAAACGTAATAAGACTATATCTCTAGGCACATCACTTTTGTGATGTTCTCCACAACTTGACAGTGACATATCTTAACACTATTAATGGGATGTTCACATGGAACGACCACAAAGGGGGAGTGCATCAAGTAGCAAACAAACTTGATTAGTTTCGAAGTTATGAATCCTTATTAGTTTGAAACATCTTTGTGGAAGTGGTTATTCGACCCTACTTGGGGTCAAATCATTGGACAATTAGATTGGATCTGGATTTAAAATTAGCCCCAAGGAATTGACCCATCAAGTTGGAAAGTTTTTGGCTCCAAGATCCAAACTTTCTAACTAAAGCCAAGAACTGGTGGGAAGAGATCAATGGGAAAGGGACGAATCATGTGCACACATTTTAGCTAAAGCTAAACGAACTCAAATCAAAAATAAAGGATTGGAACAAAAACGAGTTTGGGCACATTTTTTTGTATAAATTAGCACTAGAAGCACGGATGTAGACGATTCAATAAAAAATTATCTTGGAGGGGAGGACAGAGGAATTGATCCTAAAACAAGGGCAATTGATAAAAAGGTTGGATCAAAGGTGCAAACAAGAGGAAACCATATGGTGACAAAAATAGAGAATACAATGGCTAAAAGAGGGACAGCGGAATACAAATTTTTTTCATAAGGCAATGATCAAACATCGCCATCATAACAGGATATTTTACCTCTCTTCAAGGGGGGCAGAGGCTCTTGCAGCATGAAGAACTAGAGCAAGAATTAGTTTCATATAATCAAGATATGCTCATAGAATTGGTGCCTAACATGAGGGAAGCAAGTAGATCCATTACAGCTCATATCCCTCACCTTATCCACCCAGATCAAAACGATGCCCTAATGCATGAAATTTCATTTGAAAAAGTTGAAGAAGTAGTTATGGTAATGCCCAGCAACAAATTCCCAAGCTTGGATGGCTTCACTGCGGACTTCTACAAAGCTTGTTGGTATTTCATTGGTTCATAAGTCCATGCACTGGTAGAGGAATCTCAGCACTCTCAACAAGTATGGACTAGTCTAAATGTTACTTTCCTTACTCTTATCCCCAAGCTTGGAAAATCTAACAACCACAGTGGACTTAGACCTATATCTCTTTCTAATGTGTTCAACAAAATCATTTTCTCTATATTTGTTAGTTGCCTCAAACCGCTACTCAATAACATTACATCTATTGAGCAAACAAAATTTGTAGAAGGTCGTCAAATTCTAGATTGGATAGTGACTACCCATGAGGTTGTTAAAGCGTGTGGTAGCTTCAGAAGGTCTTTTGCATAGGCTTAGTGTATTAGCAAGTAGAAGATTATTTATTTCCTCTTTAGGTGCTTGCTTGGTGGAGTGAGTGATTTATGTCTTCTTTCCTAAGTCTAACTTAGGAAAGGTACAACAAATAAAATCAATTAATTACTGTGGACTATTAAGTCATTTTCTAAGGATAAATACTTTAATTATTTAAGTGACTTAGAAATCATTTCAATCATTGATCTAAAATATATTCTAGAATGGAGCTTAGGGTTAGGGATTTGGGCTTAAGGAAGATTATTAAAGATTCCTAACAACGAAGTGAAGATACACAAGAACTCAAGAGAGCGAGTCACAATAACATAGGGATTTTCTCTAGTGTGAGTGGCTCAATATAATAAAGTGCAGAGGAGGAGAAATATGGGATAATTTGAAGGTGAATGTAGGAGGCTGAGTTATGGAGATAGCAAGGTCGAGTAGCTTAAGTGAGGTGCAGTTTCTAGGGAGACCGAATTGCGAGGATCAAATTACTCAGCACAGAGGGTGATTTTCTAGTGATCATTGGGGTCAATTTCCTTCCAGATGAATTACTTCTGAGGAAAATTTCCAAGAGGTTGAATTCCTTCAGCCAAATTCATCGTGTGGGGGTCGAGTTACATGTTCCAATTATTGTATTTTTCTTTGTATCTTTGTGGGTCAAAAACCTAGATTTTCTAGATTAATAGATGATGAAGAATTGTTGTGGATAAAAAATATTGCAATCTTGATCTCTCTTATTCAAATTCCACTATGTATCTATTTCTAGATGTTAAAAATACCAGTAATTTTATTTTTCGATAATTCAGAATTTATTTTTCTAAATAAATAAATTGTTAGGAATAAAATTAATTGTCGTGAGAAAATAAATTTGGGTTGGTATTTGGAAATTTAATATAGGTTATCCATTCTCTCAAGAAATTCAAAAAAGTTGGCATGCTCATTAAGTTGGACCTTTCTAAAGGTTACGATAGGTTGAAATGGGATTATCTTATTTAGGGTATTTTTGCTTTTGAATTTTCTCCTGAATGGATTGCTTGGGTTAGGTCTCTATCTCTGCCCCCTTTTTCTCCATCTTGTTAAATGGATCTCCTAGCATGACTATTAATCCCTCTTATGGTCTTACACAGGGAGAACCTTTGTCCCCCTTCTTGTTCATTCTAGCAGCTGAAGGCCTTGGTCTATATATTAGAATGACAATGAGTCAAGGCATAATCAAAGGTATCCACCTCTATGGAAATGACCTGAAAATCACCCATCAATAGTTTGTGGATGATATAATGTTTTTATGTTAGCCCACTATCCCATAAATTCGACCAATAAAATCCATTCTTTCAAATTTTACATATGCTTCAAGCACTGAGATAAATAGAGAAAATTCCAGCATATAGTTTTTCAATACCAGTGTTCTAGTACAACATCCGAGCTAGACTTCTCAAGCATTAGATAAGCGTTCTTCCAGCCAAATACCTGGGAATTCCTTTGGTGGAGAACTCCTTAAGAGCCTCATGTTGGCAAGAAATTTTACACTAAATAATCAAAATATTAGACAGTTAGGCATTTAGAGCCCTAAATTTGGCATGCAAACAGGTTCTCCTAAAATTGGTTCTCCAAGTGCTGCGAGTATACCAATTATCAATCTTAACAGCTCCCAAACTCATCTATAGAGCCATCACTTTTAAGTTTAGATCATTTCTATGACGTAGTGCTAAACATGGAACGAAATGGGTGTTGGTGGCATGGTAAAAGTTAAGTATTCCCAAGCTAGCTCGAGGATTAGGTCTAAGAGACCCTAAAAGCCTGAATAAAGTGTTGGGGAAAATTTATGGTGGATATGGCTACAAGTAGAGGAGGAGATATGGAAATGGATATTTGATAGGAAATGTAGCCACTCACCCTCTCAAGAAGATAAATCATGGGCTACACTCTTCCCTCTAGGTTCATCAATTTGGCTCAAGAAAACAAAAATCTAGTACAAGACCATGCCTTCTTGGAAATCAAGAATGGTTGAAAAACCCTCTTTTGGGAAGAATCCTCGAAACTCCCCCATCTAGGAGACCGAGTGAACTTCAAGGAGTTAAATGAATTTACCAAGGACCAGGCATGTTGGAAGAATTCGTATTATTGATTTCAAAGGGAACAATTTCTGAAGAAGTCAATCACATAAGAATGTTGAGGACTTCAATTCCTTTCCAGCAAGTATTTACTGACCTTCTAACTCCTAATCATTGGTGAGATATTGAATTTTCAAGTTGGGAAACCTACATTCTTCAAGTCGGCCTACATGAGCCTACATGAACTCAAGTTAGCCCCATTGCCAAGAGACATGTCACTTCATGAAAGGTTTAATCTGTATAGATACAGGATGTGATTCTTCATTCCAACCATCCAACCCGGCCAAGGATAAAGAGAATACATTCAGATCTGAGGTAAGATAGAATGAATTTCACAACTCGTGAACTAAGGAGTTGATCAAGGAGGCAAGATGAGGTCATTTTTCTTTTGGGTTTTGGTTATATTCTTTATGAGGTTTTTTGTGGTATCTTGGGATTGTTTTAGGAGCATACCTAGACATATACTTGGAGTATACCTTGGCCTTTTGATAATCACCCTATAGCCTGGTCCTAAGGCAAGTATTTAAGACTAAACAGAGCACGAACAAACCTAAGTCTTCAACCCTTTTGTAACCTACTTCATCCCTACAAACTCTGTGAGTTGTGGAAGAGATATAATTTAGATCTATAGGCACCTTAGGACAAACTTCGATGCTTGAAAGGAAGCCTTGAACCTGTGACATTTGGACCTGTGTAAACTTATGAGTTTCAGCCTCTCGATTTGTGCATACTTTGGAGTAGTTGTTGACCCTTGTGCAGACTTGTTTGAATAGCCTTGTAGGAGCAGACGTGTGCAGACTTTGGAGTAGTTGTTGACCCTTGTGTAGACTTGTTGGAATAGTCTTGTTGGAGAAGGCTTGTGCATGTTGAAAAATGTAACTAGTGTTGGTCTTCATAATGTAATAAAATATAAATTTTATCATTGATATGCTTATTATATTCATCATTATTATTTTTATTTTTGGTTAAAAGCATTTTCTTCTTGCTTATAGAGTCATAAATATTTAAAAAGAAATTATTTTGAGTCAAAAGAAATGTATTCGAGTTAAGTCTCATTTGGACTTTTGTGAAAGAAAAAGAATTTTATATTGAGTCAAAATCCACCAAAATTGTCAAATCGGCCCTCCTTGGGAACAATTCGGCCTAGACCTCCAAGAGCCAACCATTCAACCTCTTGGACAGTATATATAGAGGACAGTTCAATCGTTTTGAAGGACACTCGATCATCATCACCATACATATATTTTGTGCATAACTAATGAGTTAAATGACAAAGAAGAAGGAAAGGAAGAGCTCACACATGAGGAAGGATTTCTGTGAGAAAATGCCAAAGTTTTGATCTAGTTGTAGACCCAAAATTTCAGAAGCGAGATTTCAAGAAGGCTCGAAGATTCAAGAGAAATTTTTCAAAAAGACTAGTTTGACCTATGTTGACTTTTGACTTTGGAGGTAAGTTGGAGGAGGGATGATCTTGGATTTTTGGTGGAAATCTTGGGTCTTGGTCTTGGATATCTCATTTTGATCAGATTCTACAAACGAAGGATTTTTTTTTGTTTTCCCCCTTGAGGGGTTTTACCTTGGTTTGGAGCCTAATTTCTTGTCTCTCTTGTCTTTTGTGTATTATGATATCTATTTTCTTGTTTTGAATGGTAATTTATTGATGAATAATAAAGGAAAAACAGAAAAATAACATTAAATTACTTCACAAGTAATCAACATATTAAGAAATTCCCCCTTGCATTGGAATTTCAACATGTTATCAAAGCTATGGTGAAGAAAGGAGCACTACTAAGAATCCCTAAGTAGGGTTGAGTCGGGAAGAAATCAGAGCAGTAGTCTAATGTGCAAGAAGACCTAAATAGGCCAAATCATAAATGGTATTGAGAACAAAAAAAATTCAGATATGTGGTATGAAGGGTTTAATATCTGAAATATATGTAGTATCAAAGGATACATATCTCTATGATGATATGAACTTCCTGAAATTTTAATTCTATGTGGTAATGTGAAGTACATTCTCTATAGTGATGTGAATTTCAGAGGACAATGATGTGAATTTCAGAGCTACCTATTTCTGTGACATGACATGCCTCTTTGTGATGTGAGTTTGGTGGTGATATATCTCTTTGTGATGTAACCTTTATTCTCTATCTCCCTCTCTGTGACACGAATATCAGTGGTATATTTTTCTACATGATGCAGGCTCCTATAACATATCGATGGAATAATTCACTGTACATAATGACACAAATTTCAAACAAAAAAATCTCCCATATTGATACAATCACACAAGCCATCAAATATGCAATCTATAAAGTACTATATATCCTCACTCAAAGCAAGAAAAAGGACAATCTGGATTGTAGCATCCAAAGCTTATTGTGGCACTTCTCTAAGATTTATATCCAAGACAAAGAATAATAACGAAGTTAAAGGAACTAAGTGGAAGGACTATGATCATAAAGGTCTGAAGCATATGCCTTTGTCAAGCCTAATTCCTGTGGCATCTGAATTTGTAGAAGAGTAGTTAAACTGAGCATGAAAGGTATCTTCGTGATAGATCCAAGGCATCATTTGTAACATTTGAACCATGTAAATCAGTGACATTTGATCTAACCTCTTGGAAGTAGTAATCAATCTATCAAATAATTTGAAAGCAAGTCCAACATTCATCTAGAAGCCCTAAAGTTCATACAAGTCTTGTTACCTTAGTCTTTATATCATCGATAGTTTCTTGAACTAGCCTAAAAATTTGTAGGCCAAGTTCAAGAATCAAAGTTCTTTGGAATCTGGAAGGAACCAAAGATCTATAAATCTTCTCCAAAAATTAAAAGTCGAAACTTTGTGGAAGACCTGTGATAAGATATCTAGAAGGTATATGAAGCTCATCTTTGTGGCACTATATATGAGGACATAAGGAACATCGTTCTATGGTTATATATCCTTGTAGAAGAAAGATCTATGACATTATGGATTGGCTCATTGAAAGGAAGAGACTTAAATTTACAACAACAACAAAAACAAGATATTGTGGACTTTGTGGCAAGATATATGAAGTTTTTATGAAGCTCATAAAAGAGTCATACTACCAAGACCTCCCTATACATAAAGATGAATTGCATCCACAAAGTCGACCTATCTGATGCACTGAAATCTGCTAGATCTGAAGTATGTTTGTTGGAAGCAAAAGATACATGTCAATTGAAGAAAATTCAAAGGACCGGATCTTTGCAAGAAGGCACAAGGTAAGATCAAAAGAGGTATGTATAATTCTTGTTCATTTCTAAGTTTTCTTGCAAACTATTTTGCATATAATGCTAAGTTTTCTAGATCATGGTGAACTCACATGAGGAACGAGCTAATGACCTTATGCTCTTTTGAAAGTTAGTTCCATATTATGAAAAAGATCTATGTATATATGTTAGAGATCATCAATATAGCATTTGAAGTCTCTCCTTGCATATGAAGATTGGGGTTCTGAAATCAAGGAAAGAAGTAAATTCCATCTCACGTATAGAAAGTTTGCTAATAGAATTTCTAGGGTTTTGCAACTAAAAAATTTGTGTACTTGTTGAAATTGTGACTTTTATAATATGTCTTAATGAACTTGGAACTTATAGAATCTAGGGTTTGTAAACCCTAGCAAAGGTTTGAGTTAGAAACCCCCAGGAACAAGAACCCTAACTAATTATTTCAGTTGTAAAAATAAAACCTAGCTCTTGAGTATGACAGGAATGACATCAAGTGAGGACAAGGCTAATGAAAAGGTCCAAGATTAAGAGGGAGCTAACCCTCCTCGAAGAGATAAGTATTCTACACCTCCTTTCTTTAATTATTATTATTGTTGCTATTTTTTTATGCACTTTTTAATTTGTTCTTTCGTAGTCTTCTAATAAAGGTTGTAGGTCAAGACAAGATCTATCCAATCTTGACTAACATATGGAAGAATTGGAAGAACATAGCAAAGCACGAAGACAAGAAGAAAGCAGTTTGAAAGATGCATCAAAGAAGCCAATTAAAGGGCAACATGGAAGCTAGTTTCAAGTTTCTCTTACTTCAAACAAAAGAGCCTACTCCTATTATATACAGTGGGTCTCATGATCATAGAATATATTGCAATTAGTAATCAAATCAAATTCAAGATGGACTTATGGACATTACCTTCAGAGGGAGTTGGAAGCTAGACAATTTACATGTTGGTCAAATACATTACTTTTAGATAGTTGGGAAAAAAGTTTAAAGATACTTATTCTCCAAAGAAGGTTGGTTGACAATCTATAGGTTTATGGAAACATCATTGAAAGGTTTTGATCCAGCAGTTGATTGATTCGAATATTCTATCACGCCATTGATAGAGCTAATGTTGATATTGTTGATGGATGTTTCCACTTGGAATTTAATGGAAATTCTTGAAAGAATGTGGAGCTAGATAATGTGAAGGAAGTAATATCAACTTCAAGCTAGAAGTATAAATTGATAGAAAGGATATGACAACTTGAGATTTGAGGATACATCAATTGTTTTAGAAATATGATATATTATTGATGATGAGATATGGTATCGGTTTTTGGAAGGATACCAAGCAGATTCTTTAGCACTATAGAGGCAGTTGGTACAGTCAGTTGTGAAGCAGAATGTTTGATGAACTACTTGATGACATGTTAGATTTGATTTTGATATTAATCAAGGCTACGTGAAGATTGGTAGAGAACCAAGAAGGTTGAAGTACTTGATGATTCATGACATGATGAAGTCATGTAGCAGCAATATGTATTCATTGATGAAGCAGATAACCGATAAATTGATGATGTTTTTTTTATGAAAAGGGATGGTTATTTTTTAGACAAGCTTAGGCTTGCAGTTATTTCTCCCTATTTGAGGGGGAGTGAGAATATCCTCCCTGGTTGAGAGAGAGTGAGGATGGACACCATGTTCTCCATGTGTCGCGTACTATGGCTAGGACTAACATCCATAAGCTTAATAAAGGCATTGATATGGAGAATGGTGGATTGGATAAGCATCATGGGCTTACATTCTACATTCTTGAGTCATATATTGTGATTGACTAGGATTAACAT
The DNA here is from genome assembly GCA_000404065.3 of Pinus taeda. Taxonomy (NCBI): domain Eukaryota; kingdom Viridiplantae; phylum Streptophyta; class Pinopsida; order Pinales; family Pinaceae; genus Pinus; species Pinus taeda. The sequence continues at coordinate 20,558 of APFE031008924.1, forward strand.
CCTAAGTTGGATACATGGACTTGGTAAAGAATGGTCCGGAGGATGTACTTTTCCTTGGATTAGGAAATGGTCCTGTGAGGTCATACCTTAGGAAAACCCGAGTGGTGTATGTATCTAAGAAGCGGTGGTGTCTAGATTTATGCCTCCTAACATTGTGCTCTGATCTAGTGGAGAGATAGATCTTGTTAGTCAAGGCCTTGCTATTTTGACAATGCTAGATATGATGACATAAATCATCATTGATGCTTATCAGTCTAGATTCTTTATTATATGAATATTTGAACTTGAGAGTATCTTATTGTGTCATTATGAATACCTCCCTAGTTAAGAGGGAGCATTGAAAAATTTAACTAGTGTCGGTCTTCATAATCTAATAAAATATAATCTTTATCATTGATATATTTATTATGTTTATATTTTTTATTTTTATTTTTGGTCAAAAGTTTGCTCTTCATTCCTATAGAGTCAAAAAGATTCAAAAATAAATTATTTTGAGTCAAAATAAATGTATTTCAGTCAAGTCCCATTTGGAATTTTGTAAAATAAAAATAACTTTATATTGAGTCAAAGTCCACCAAAATTGTCAAGTTGACCCTCCTTGGGAACAAGTCAACCTAGGCCTCCAAGAGCCACCCATTCAATCTCCTAGACAGATATATATAGAGGACAGTTTGATCATTTTTAAGGACACTTGATCATCATCATCATAGATATCTTATGCACCTAACTAATGAAGAAAAGGACGAAGAAGAAGGGAAGGAAGAGCTCGCACATGAGGAAGGAATTCTATGAGAAAATGTTGAAGTTTTGATCTAGTTGCAGACCCTAAATTTCAAGAAGATCAGTTTGGCCTATGTTGACTTTTGACTTTGGAGGTAACTTGTACAAGGTTTGGACTTTGGGCTTTGGCAGCAGTCTTGGGTCTTGGTCTTGGTATTGGTCTTGGATATCTCATTTTTATCTAATTCTATAAGAGAATGATTTTTTTTTTGTTTTCCCCCCTTGTGGGGTTTTTCCCTGGCTTGGAGCCTAATTTATGGTGTCTCTTGTCTTTTGTGTTCTATGATGTTTATTTTCTTGTTTTGAATGGTAATTTCTTGATTAATAATGAAGGAAAATTTGAAGAAGAACATTAAATTCGAATTTCAACAGTACAGGCTTTGGAGCAATTGTTGACCCTGCGCAGACTTGTTGGAGTAGACTTGTGCATACTTGTGCAGACTTTGGAATAGCCATCATAGCCGTAGATGTTGAAGAGTTTTTTTGCAGAGTTGTTGACCCTTGTTGAAGCAGCCATATTGAAGACTTGTTGAGTTGATATAAGTCTCTTGTTGAAGCAGACATCCTTGTCTATTCTTGGAGCATTATTGAAGACATTTTGTAGAATTTTTGAAGTATTTCTTGTAAAGTTTTTGGTATGACCAATGTTTGGTCAATTTAGTGTGATCTAAATTACTATTTATAATGTCAACCCGGAGTTCGTAAACTGACGAAGTGAGGTGTACTATATGTACTTAGATAACCATTTCCTTAGGCTTTTGTCGTTTTAAGCTTTTTAGTTTGTTTTTGGATTTTATTTTTCTTTAATGTGTGATTATGAAAGTGAAGTGTGAAGTGTGTGGAGTGTAAATGGTGATGATTTCTAAACTTGAAAAATACTCAAAAGAAAGCTTTAGAGTAACTAAAATGAAATCAATTCTTAAGAGAAAACAAATGCATCAAATAGCGAACTAATGGCAATGGCCCAGTATCCTTGCTGATGAAAATGAAAAGAAAGCAAAAACTTGGAAAACAACTCAAACTTAAAGCAAAGCAGCTAATTCACATTATTTTAACTTTTCAGATCCTTGCCCTTTGGCTCAATCTACCTGATGGGAAGTAATCATAAACAAGTTAAGTAACATGATATTTAACTGTTCAAGAAAGTAAATTGCATAAAAGAAACTAATCACACTACTTGAATTCTTCAAATCCTTTACCCCTCAGCTCAATCTGCCTTGGGGAAGTAATCATGAACATACCAAGTAATATGATAACTAAATGTAAATTGTAAAAAAGAAATTAATCACACTACTTAAATTCTCTTATTCCTTTACCATTCAGCTCAATCTACTTTATGGAAAGCAACCATGAGTAAGTAATATGAAAACTAAATCACACTACAGTTAGTAATATTCTGATCTCCTGCTGATGTAGTCATTTGACCACAGGAAGAAATCATAAATTGTTAAGCAGTATGATATCTAACTAGTAGAAAAAGAAATAAACAAATAACAACTTGAAAAGGACAATGTTGAATGTAAACTTCAGAAAATAAAGGTTAGCAAGAAGGACAAAATGATCTCATATGCCAAAAGTTATTAAAAAAATGAAAAATTGCCCAGGCTGCCTAAGAGAACCTACAAAAACCATTGATCAGTTTACAGCTCTAAGAAAACAAAAGTAAAGATATGAACAGCAGAAACATAAAACATATTATGTACAAACTAATGATAAAACAAAAGCATAATGAAACTAAACAAACACTTTACAAGGCTTCAGTGTGCAGGGGCCCTCTGCCACTTCAGCCAATCAAATAATCACACAGCTATCTTCAGAAAAGTCTTCTCATGTATTTAAATCAACGACATATAAAACAGTGGGGTGATAATATAACCAGCAACGCAGAAATTACATAAACAATTCAGAGTTTACATGTATCAAAAGTCTCTCTATAGCGTTCAACAACGCGTTATGTATAATGCAAAATACTAAAACAACTACTGCGCTATTAACTGCGTTTCCATAGACACGTAGATCTCTTCAGCCGAGATCTAGTGTAACTGTTGTTATGCTTCTTAAATCTTCGGAGTGGTTGGTTGTTAGATTCACTGTTCAAGAACAATCTCCAGGTGTGCTGGTGCCTTCGTGAGCTGAGAACTAGGCCACATATCATTCACGTGCCCAAAACAGTGGCGTGCCACCGTTGAACTCTTTGGTTGGCCTCGTCTTTGACTTTGGTTGACCGTGGCCTCTAATGGATGATTTGGCCAGTTCGAAGGGACACGAACCATGTACATGCCATCTGGAGCTCACCCATGTAGCCCGTTCCTTCAGAGGACACCTGGAGCACAGATTTTAACAAAATAGCTGCGGAATCCTGTGCTGGCTGCGGAAACCTGTGTTGGCTGCGGAAACTGACAAGTTTCCGCAGCTGCATGAACAAAAAATTAAACCAAACAACAGACATCAGTATAGTCAGAAAACCATTAAACAGTCCTTTTAGACCGATAATGCAATGATTTAACCACTGGATGAGTGAAGTGAGTGGAGAATGAGGGTTAAGAGGGTGTGTAGGAAGCTGCAAGGTTGAGGCTCAACAACCAAGTTGGAGCTTGGAGTTGTTGAGAGGATTGGAGTCCTCATTCTTTACCAAGTTGGAGCTTGGATTTCTTGAGAGGATTGGATTCCTCACTATTTTTTATCAATAAAATTATTTTTGTTCTATCTCTAGTGTTCTTGTTTATTTTATGCAAAAAGTCTTAACTGGCATAATATAACAATTGAAAGAAATACTCATTCACCTCCCCCCTAGTATTTCAAACAATTGGTATTGGAGGCTTCTTATTCAAAGAAAAATCTAACCGCTCGAAGAAGGATTTTTGAATCACAATGGCTAGCAAGGATGACAAATTTTACCATGTGGAAAGTTAGAATGAAGTTCTACTTAATGTCTCTTGGAGTTGAAGTTTGGCAATTTGTCACTGATGAATACAAGATCTGTTAATTTTAGATAACAATGATATGTTCTATGCTTAAGCACAATTTACTTCAATGTTCCTTATCATCCCAATGAAAATTTCATATTATTTCCAGTAGCAATCACATTATCTTAAACACATTGATAGTAAATGCAAATAGAACATAAAAACATGTGCAGAAGAAAAGCCAAAACAAGAGGACACAAGATTTGGCAGATGTCGGGGAAAAACCCCGATGTGGGGAAAACCCTTTGATCAAATATTCTTATTATTATTAAATAGTTCAGCAGAGAGAGAGAGAATACAAATATAAAATTAACTTGCCCAAAACAATGCTATCAAAATCAGCGGTCAACTACAGCCCTAACCAGAAAGTCAATGTTGGTCAAATCATCACCAAAATGTCCTCCAAGCAGCTCAACCAACAGAAGATTAATTTGGCCTTCCAAGAGAGTCAAAGTCAGCCCAAAACAGTTTGTTCAACCCAGTCAAAGGAGAGAGAAAACACTATTGTAATTTTTGCGGTCAACGTTGAAGTCAACCTTGGTCAAATTGTCCCAATCACCTTGATTCTCATGCTAATAAATGTGGCCTCCAAAGATTGAATGTATACCCTCAAAAACAAAGCCAACGCTGGTCAAAAGAACCTTGGTCAATGCTGGTATGTTTTCCTGAAATTTGGCCAGCAAACAATCCTAGAAATTCGGTTTCCTACCACACGTGCAAAGTGGAGAGAAGTTGCCTCTAAGTTGTACGAACCAATGAAGAGAGGAGAGATATATGTGATGAGATGAGTGATGTCCAAATGAGGAGAGAGGTCATTCCTATTTATACACTTCGTTGAGGGTGAAGAGACACATCTATTGGGCTTTTGAGCATACATTTGGCTGAGGTCGACCTTGACTTGTGCATGAGAGAGAATAAATTCTAAACTCCATTTCTACTTGTCAAATGAGATTATATTTATATCAAAATTGGACCTCTCAAAAAAACGAATCCAGTGCAATAATCATCTCCATCATATGAGGTGTCCTAAGCTAGAATTTGGCCCTAGTTTCCAATTTTAACACTCCCGATCATGTACCATCATTGTCATCACTACCCTGCTCTGATCTTCTTTGTTGAACCATGAAGTAATAATGAAGAAGAAGTGATCGAGAGTGAGTCATAAGACCACACCACTCTCCACTGACTAAAGTCAGTCCTTGATCCCAGATCAAGTTGTTGAACACCATGCATGATATTCATAGGGAGTACAGCATTACAGAATGCGTCCATCGATAGTCCTATATTTTCTCAACTCATTGGCTAGATGAGAGGTACTCCCCATGAGTCTCGGACTCTATGGCTAGGATGTGTGTTGGGGCATCGACAGGACAAGGTGAACCACTCATCCTAATCATATGCCATAGGAGAAGGTGAAACACTCATCCCATGAATATGTCAATCATATGGGAGAGTGAACCACTAACCCTACATGCATGTGTCTTGGTAGGGGAAGTTGAACCACTCACCCTACACACATTTCGACCATCATGGGGTATCACAGGGGAAGGTGAACCACTCACCCTGTATCTAGCGCACCACTAAGGGAAGGTGAACCACTCACCCTGTATCTAGTGCACCACTAGGGGAAGGTGAACCACTCACCCTATGGTCACTCATAGCTCCAAGAAGTACTCCAAGCCCCCAAGAGATCCCAGAGCTCAATCTCCAACTCATATGGGACCCTCATAGGAGGGTTCATTCCACTACTCCAAGTCTCTCTCAAAAGGTTAAGAATTTGACCTTCCCCAAAGGATTCATGAGAATGTATGCGACCTTCTCTTCTGTTCTAATTCGATGGAGACTTATTGCTCCCCATTATAAAGTGTTACCTGATATCAATGTGCTTGGAGCGCTCATGGAACACAGAATTCTCTGATAGGTGAATCCCACTCTAGTGGTCAAAGAATATCATGGTAGTATCTAGAACGTGCTCAAATAGTTCACTGAATAGCTTCCTCAACCAAACAACTTCACAATAGGCCATACTTGCAACAATGTATTTAGCCTCGGTGGTGCTTAGAGCAACTGATTTCTGCTTCCTGCTCATCCATGATATTGAATCAGAACCCAAAGATAAGTAGCACCCAAGTGTGCTCTTACGATCCACCACACTGACAGCCTATCCAACATCTGAATATCCATATACTCTCACGTTCCCAACAGTGTATCTCACTCCATAGTGGGATTTTCCCGAGAGATATCTTAAGATATTCTTAGCAGCAATCCATTGAATGTGATGAGGATCAACCATAAATTGACTCAACGAGTTCACAATGAAGCATATCTGATGCAGGAGCATCAAGACCTTTTTCTCCATCTATAAATATGGGGTGTGATAATGTTAATTTGTAAATATGGGGTGTGATGATTTTTAATATTTTATTAATTAATTTGAATTAAATAGGAGAAGGTGAAGATTTATGTATATATCCTTTTATTAATAAAAGGATATGAGGAAATTTAATTAGTTGAAGGATTTTAGGGATAAAGATCTATCCTTTAGGGATGTTGAGAGATTTAGGGGTTTGTTGAGGAATTGAAGGGATTGAGCATTTAATTAAATGATTTTTTTAAATTGTATAATTATGAGAGATTGTGAGAGAGGTTGATAGAGAACAAGCTTGATTAGCAAGGCTGTAAGCCTTCCGTTTGCAAAAGGGCCATGGATTTGCATATCTGGCCATGAAGAAAACTCTTGTAAATGTTTGTTTTATGTGAATATAAGTATGTTGAATTTGAATTGCATGAACATGATTGTGGTTAATGAATTCTGAGGCATGGTACTATGCATGTATCCTACGGTTAATTTTAACTGTGGTTTGGAAGGTGTGAATGGCTTTTTTATTTCTCCACGTATTATTTGACTTGAGGCGCTCGGCGTTATTGTTATGATTCGGGCCTCTGTCATATGCATAGGAATAAATTATGGACTGTGATTAATGGTTTTTAAATTCCCATGCGCACTTGCTGTGGCAACGATTTAACATAATTTGCAACGGTATGGATTGCGGGCTCCGTCATTCAGAGGTGGAGCAACAACGGAGTAACTGGTAGAGAAGTCAATCACGGTTTGGTCGAACCATTGCAAATATATACATCCATTGACCTATTGCGGCCTGGACATAAGAGCGCTCAGTTATTAATTCAATTGCTGTGCAATTTAAGAGCACTGTCGTGCTATCATCACGCGAGCCATCGATGCTGAATGGTAAGGTTCAGTTAAATACGTATATATATATAGCGACAGGGATTTATTGTATATCATTCAAAGGCCATTGGAACGCGGACCTATATGGAGGTATGTGTACACCGAAGGAAACTTTGGTTTTAAAGCCATCGCCGAAAGTCAGATTAGTTAATAAATAAGTGTGCCTACGTCCTTGCTGTGGAATAATTAATAAACGCTGATATCAGGGATTGCTTATGGTAAAATCGAACTCATCTGTAGCACCGATACCCAGAATTGATGCTGACGAGGTAAGTGAGGATACACAGACATATAGAACGGAGCATATATGTTATAAGCCGTGGGCTGTTTGCTGGTTAAGCTCTTGCGACTATTCGGATAGATGTCAATTCATAATTCAGTTAAAATAAGGCTGATTATATATGTTGATTGCATCTTTGTTTTGAATGAGGGCCAGCCAGTAACCAGCGCAATATCAATTGAATGGAGAACGTATGGGAAAGTTGTATGTCCATGCGATGACATGCGTATGTGAATGTTGCATGCTGTATAGCAGAACAGAGGCTGAGGTGAATCTATAACCAGTGGAAATTATATACAGATAATTCTGTTAATTGTTTGGAACTGCAGTTTATGCGGCTTGTATGCGTTGACAGTAGTGTGTGGAATTTGCCAGACAGAGATTTTAGGTTTGGGCAAACGCTGAGATTTCATTTTTATATGCATGGAGTCAGAGATTCTGGGTTGGCGGGATTTGTCCGCCATCATTTTTGGTATCAGAGCCGGAATGCTGTGTTGAAATGTTTATTTTCTGAATGATGACAAGAAGGTTTTTGTTGAATTGGAATATTTTTGAATGTGTAAGTAGCAGATGTGCATGCACACAAAGGAGGTCAGATTCTAATCTGATAGTGAAAGTAAACGAAAACACAAGATCAGACTGAGATCTTGAAGGTAAGGTGATTTGGGTTTATTTGAATTTGAAGATTCTAGTCTTTGCATTAAAGCAGAAGTATTTTTGCAACTCCCAAAAGGAAAATCCATAGAAGACATGTTTAAGATTGCTAACAGGAAACTGGTGAAAGCATAGGTGTGGCAAAACCTTGAGGAAATCCAATAGAGATTGGATAAGGAAGACAATTGTGAACAGGCAGATGAGTTGAAGCCAGGAAGAGCAAAGAAAAGTGCTCAAAGGAGGTTCTGGAGATAGAGAACCAATTGCTTGCCAAAAAGACCGAGTGAGGAGGGCTTGGTAAGGTAAGTGGCGGCAAGATAGGACTTGCTGCTGAAGAGGCTTTAGTACAACTCATAGAGATGGAAAGGATGATGACTAGTGACAGTCATCACAAAGGTTCTGAAATAAACCACAGCAGAGGACAAAAGGAGGAGGATTCCAAGGCAATTGGCATACAGAGAAAGTTAAGCAAAGAGGAATATGAGAGGGAGAAGGCTGAGATAGCAGTTCAGCTTGAGGTGTTAATGGAGATGTTGCAGAGAAATAAGGAAGACCAAAAGCGTGGTTATGTCATGAGGAAGAAGTTGAGGTGGCAGAGACTACAAGAGAAGTGGAATCATCAGGTAAATTTGCAGTTGATAAAGGAACTAAGGGAACTTGAACAGGTTATAGATGCGAGGCAGAGGATAGAGAAGCTCGAAACAGTTGAGCTATAGCAAAAGGAAGATGTTGAAGTTTCGATATGTTACCCAGAGAGTGGACCATTACTTTTTGAAAGTGATGAAGAGCTAGAGGAGTTGAATCATATGGATGATTCAAAGCAGCCCGAAGATTTGATGACTGAAGCATCAAACAAGACCGTAAGGTCTTGTGATTTTAAAACTAATGATTTGTGTGTGATTGCAGGTTTGGAAGAAGTTGCAAGTGATGAGCAAAGGAATGTTGCAGAGGGAAAAGACGATTGGGAGGCCGCAACATTCATATTGAAAGCTAGAGAAACATGTGAGACAACATTTTATAGTAGCAGCAGAAAAGGAGCAATCAAGGGATGGAAACAATCAGCAAACAGAGGACATACTGGACAAAGAAATTGAGTTGATAAGGAGGTTAATAATAAAGACATCCCAGAGAAAGACAGCTGAAAGAAAGAAAAAGAGCGACAACAAGGGAATGACAGTGAAAGATTGCAAGAGCAGAGCAAGTGGAGCACTACAGCACAAAATATGGAAACCTGGAAGACAACAGCAGATGACAACAACAGTGAAGCAATCGACAAGCATGAAAGGATTACAAAATAAAATTTGGGATCCAGGAGGAGACTTATGACTAGGTGGTCATGAATTTTTTTACATGGGGAGTCTGATGCAGGAGCATCAAGACCTTTTTCTCCATCTGTAAATATGGGGTGTGATAATGTTAATTTGTAAATATGGGGTGTGATGATTCTTAATATTTTATTAATTAATTGAAGTAAATAGGAGAAGGTGAAGATTTATGTAAATATCCATGTTATTATAAAAGATATTGGAAATTTAATTAGTTGAAAGGATTAGGGATAAGATCATCCTTTAGGATGTTGAGAGATTTAGGGGTTTGTTGAGGAATTGAAGGGATTGAGCATTTAATTAAATGATTTTTTTAAATTGTATAATTATGAGAGATTGTGAGAGAGGTTGATAGAGAACAAGCTTGATTAGCAAGGTTGTAAGCCTTCCGTTTGCAAAAGGGCCATGGATTTGCATATCTGGCCATGAAGAAAACTCTTGTAAATGTTTGCTTTATGTGAATATAAGTATGTTGAATTTGAATTGCATGAACATGATTGTGGTTAATGAATTCTGAGGCATGGTACTATGCATGTATCCTACGGTTGATTTTAACTGTGGGTTGGAAGGTGTGAATGGCTTTTTTATTTCTCCACGTATTATTTGACTTGAGGCGCTCGGCGTTATTGTTATGATTCGGGCCTCTGTCATATGCATAGGAATAAATTATGGATTGTGATTAATGGTTTTTAAATTCCCATGCGCACTTGCTGTGGCAACGATTTAACATAATTTGCAACGGTATGGATTGCGGGCTCCATCATTCAGAGGTGGAGCAACAACGGAGTAACTGGTAGAGAAGTCAATCACGGTTTGGTCGAACCATTGCAAATATATACATCCATTGACCTATTGCGGCCTGGACATAAGAGCGCTCATTTATTAATTCAATTGCTGTGCAATTTAAGAGCACTGTCGTGCTATCATCACGCGAGCCATCGATGCTGAATGGTAAGGTTCAGTTAAATACGTATATATATATAGCGACAGGGATTGATTGTATATCAGTCAAAGGCCATTGGAACACGGACCTATATGGAGGTATGTGTACACCGAAGGAAACTTTGGTTTTAAAGCCGTTGTCGAAAGTCAGATTAGTTAATAAATAAGTGTGCCTGCGTCCTTGCTGTGGAATAATTAATAAACGCCGAAATCAGGGATTGCTTATGGTAAAATCGAACTCATCTGTAGCGTCGATACCCAGAATTGATGCTGACGAGGTAAGTGAGGATACACAGACATATAGAACGGAGCATATATGTTATAAGTCGTGGGCTGTTTGCTGGTTAAGCTCTTGCGACTATTCAGATAGATGTCAATTCATAATTCGGTTAAAATAAGGCTGATTATATATGTTGATTGCATATTTGTTTTGAATGAGGGCCAGCCAGTAACCAGCGCAATATCAATTGAATGGAGAACGTATGGGAAAGCTGTATGTCCATGCGATGACATGCGTATGTGAATGCTGCATGCTGTATAGCAGAACAGAGGCCGAGGCGAATCTATAACCAGTGGAAATTATATACAGATAATTCTGTTAATTGTTTGGAACTGCGGTTTATGCGGCTTGTATGCGTTGACAGTAGTGTGTGGAATTCGCCAGACAGAGATTTTAGGTTTGGGAAAACGCTGAGATTTCATTTTATATGCATGGAGTCAGAGATTCTGGGTTGGCGGGATTTGTCCACCATCAATATCTCAGGACGGGATTTGACCAAGAACATCAGGGCCCCCACAAGTTGGTGATACTCGGAAGGGTTCGCTAATCTAGGCCCAGCAACACTTCCACATAGCTTCTTAAAGTTGAGTTCCATCGGAGTAGTTACAGACTTGCAATCCACCATCCCACATCTCTCAAGTAGCTTCACAATGTATTTTCCTTGAGAAAGGAAAATTGTTGAAATTTGATGACTAAAAAGTTTCCTGCAATCCCAACCCAGTTTTAATTTCACCTTATCACTCCCATTCAGTTAAATTCCCTTTCCCATAAACACACATTCAACATATAGAATTACGGAAATGAAATTTTCAGATTAAAATACATGGGACTGTCAACACATGCTAAAAATAAATATGGAAATAAACAGACCAGCAACACACATAAAAATACACAGATTTTTGGTCAACTTAGACCTAGGCAAAAACCCTTCAATCTTCTCTGGGGAAAACCTATTAGAGAGCTCTTCACATTTATTTATCTTTCAAGTTCATGAAAAATACATTTGCAAACAACAAAAAACAGCAAAAGACAACTTACCTCTTCAGCCCAAAACTCCTTGGAAACCGTGCCCACTTTGCCTCGATTTCCATGCCCACTTGAAGCTGAAAATATGTACTCTATAGATACGAACTGTATTGTATGGATTCCATAGAGACTGTGCGATTTAAAAAAAAAAAAATCTCAAAAACTTCTCTCGAACGGCGTGTAGCTCACAACATTAAATGTTGTTTGTAACATACCTTATGTTGTCTTCTATGCCTTTATTTTCGTGCCCATCTTTGCCCAGAAATAACTCCTTCAACTTGTTGCAACATATTTCTCCTTCAGAACTTTTCTCGAGCTCTCAACCTCCTTTCTCCAATCTGCTCATGAAGAATGACTGCAGTCTCTCTTTTCTTTTTCCCCTTTTGTTTCCCTAAATGATTTTAAGCAACCCTAAGTGTAGAATTTTTCTACAAATCAGCTAGCTCTGATACCATGTAGAACTTTTTCTATAGATCAGCTAGCTCTGATACCATGTAGAAATTTCCCACCTGTAGATCACCTGGTAATGCAATGTACTAAAGCAAAACACTTGATCTACTTCTACAAACAATTTAGCGGAAGCTTAATAAACCATGAGCAACATTAATAAGAACACATATAACCAATAAGAATGAATCAATCACATATAACACAGAAGAATTTACCTGAGGAAAGCACCTGCCTAAAACCCCATCTTTGTATTATCATACAAGTGGAAATATATTCTGAATTACACAAAGCCTTAGCTCGGAAGTTGCCCAGCTCTTAGTACAATCCCTCTGTTGTTCATAGACAGTCAAAGGCTTCTCACAAACCTTCTCCTCTGCCCTCCAAGCCTCCTATTTCTATGCACAGTTTTCCTAGGTCCTCCAACTGCAACCTATGTGATTCTCACCTCACACACAACACTGACCTCTGAAATAACTGCACAAACCTGAAGAAGATAAATCCTCATCATGGATGAGCTTCCTTTATAGGAAAAATATCCATCCAACTGATAGTACACTATCCCTTCTCTAATCTCAACTGGGTCCCTAACAAAACTGACATGCATCAGTTATCCATGAGTGAATACACAGTTATTTGAAAATAATAGTTGTCACATGCATGCAAGCATCAACGAATTGTATCTCATTAATTTAACAACTTGTTAAATTAATCTAACTGAACTTGACTAAGTTAAACTAAGTCAACTAATCCTCT
>APFE031008924.1:33500-44169 GCA_000404065.3 Pinus taeda
AGGGACCCAGAAATGCTATTTTTAGAAGATTCTATTTTTAGCAGTTTCACCTCTCACCCAAGGTGGCCAAAATGCTCATTGGCCAAACTGTTATTTTTAGCAATTTCTATTTTTACATTTCTTTTTGCACACTTTTCAACACTAAGATCTAATGGCTCAAATTCATTTAGATCAAGAGAATAAATGTGCATTTTATTCTCACTTTCTATTTTTTAACTCACCCATCAAATAAAGTACCCACATTGTACTATATGTCTAAAGTCACTTTTTGTTAGGTCCCAATACTACTAGTGTAACCCTTTATTGTTATTAGTACAACCCCTTATTATATCGTTGTGTCCATGTAGTCCCCATATTATTATTATTGTGCCCCATAGAAGCCCAATATTGTTATTATTGTGCCCTTACATTATTATTGTTATGTCGGCTCTGATTATATTATAACCCTTTAGACTCAATTATATAGAAAGGAGGTTTTGTCATTTGTATCATCCAAGAATTATTTATTTGTGTAATGTAAAGGAGGTTTCCCCCTCAAAGAAGCTGAATTCTAAGGTGTTGATCTATCTTTTCTATCTTTTTGTCAACTGGTTTCATAACATTTGGTATCAAAGCTTTCGATTCTAAGGTTTCGCTGCTCCAAACAAGTCATCGTGGTATTTTCACTATAACTTTTTTTCTGTGATGTTTCAGAAGTGAAAAACAAAATCCATTTGAGCCAAAATCATTCTGAACTTTGGGTCCGAATTTCAAAGCTTGTATTGCTATATTTTCAGAGATATGATCTGCGCAAATTAGGGTTTTTGTAGACTCCCGAATTACATTCCAAATAGGTGACCTAGGGAAAATCGTCATAAATTTTGTTCTGAGCATCAGATTTAAATTTTGTAAGAATTTTTGGAAAGAAGACGGCCTGTAGCTTTCTGTATAACAGTTTCAGGTACTAAGGTCTAAACAGTGACACGTGGCACTTCATACAAGTTCGTTCTACTGAACTAGTTTATAATCAAGTCATCGTGGGATATTTGGCATAACTCTTTCTTGGAGAATCCAATCTTGATCAGACTTGCGGGGTTAGAAAGAGGACTCAAAGGGCTATTTTAGGAAATGATTTTAGATATTTGAGATCTACAATTACAGAGATACAATAGATTCAATATCGAGCTCTTACAAAGTGAAAAAAAAAGGTGTGTAGTTTTTTTATAATTTTGCATAAGATTGGTTTGAAAAATTAGTTTGAAATAATTCAAAGGGAATAGTGAAAAATTACTAGCATTAATTGATTCCCCAAAGAAAGAAAATGGAAACACCTAGTAAGCAACCTGAAATCTCTAGCATGACTCGTGAAGAAGAGGAAGAAATACAACATGATATATCAAAATTACAAGACCAAGTACAACAAATTTCACTTTCACAAAAGGTAACTAAAGCCAAGATGAATGGTGTGGAAGCTAATATGAATGGCGTGCAAGTTAATATGGATGGCATGGAAGCTAATATGGATGGCATGGAAGCTAAGATGAATGGCATAAATGCTAAGATGAATGGCATGGATGCTAAGATGGAAGAATTGAAGATAAATTTGAATAAGTTTCTACAAGAAATGGTTACTAATGGTGAAAGGGTAGTAAAAGAAACTCATGATGAGAACAAAAGAAATGTTAATCATGATTTCATAGACTCTAATGTTGGATTGAAGACCCACTATGTTCCAAAAATTGATATGAGGAAGTTTGATGGAAAGGATCCTGAAACATGGATACTACAGATGGAGCAATTTTTTGATCTTCATAATGTGCAAAACACACAAAAGCTACGTATTGCAACTTTATATTTGGAACCAAATCAGTTGTATGGTATCGATGGCTTTGCTCTCATAAAAAAATTGTCACTTGGGCAATTTTACAAAAGAAATGATAGCACATTATGAGGATACAAAAAGCAACATCTTTTTTAGCCAAATGATAAATCTCAAACAAAAGGGTTCATTGATGGAGCACATTGAGGACTTCCAAAAATCGAACATAAGGGTAAAATATATTCCAGAGGAGCATAGGATTGATGTGTTCATAAAGACTTTAAAGGATAATATCAAACATGATGTCCACCTTTGGGAACATGATTCATTGGAGAAGGCATTCAGGTTAGCAAGAAAAATGGAAAGCAAAATTATGGAAACCAGGAAGCCTACCACTCACAACTATAAAGATGGAAGTGTTGTTGTCCCTAGCCTTCCACAACCTACAAGGTTGACACCACAACAATTGGAAGAAAAAAAAGCAAAAGGGCTTTGTTACAGTTGTGATAGAAAATACACTAAAGGTCCTAACTGGGCTGAGAAGAAATTATTCTACATAGATTGTGATGAGGAGGAAGAAATGGAACAAGAAATGTCAAAAGAAGAGGATATACTCAAGGAACAAACCCTAGATAAATAAGAAATGAATCTGACCATATCTTGTAATGTATTGGCTAGAATTACCACTCCTCAAACTATCAAGATAGAAGGACATATCAAGAAGAAAAAGGTAACAGTGTTGATTGATTCGGGAAGTACCCATAATTTTATTCATTGTAAGATAGCCAAGGAATTGAATTGCTTCCTATATCCAGCACCAGAGTGTCAAGTGATGGTTGCAAGTGGAGGAACCATAAATTGCTCTGGAAAGTGCCATAATATCAAGCTATCCATGGGAGAATATGTATTGAATAGCCCAATTCTTTCCATTCTAACGGGTGGTGCAGATGTTGTACTAGGAGTCCAATGGCTACAATCCTTGGGTACAATAGCTTTTAATTTTCAAGAACATTTCATGAAATTTTTTGCGGAAGGAAAATAATTTGCATTAAGGGGTATTGCAGGGAAACCGGGAAAGATAATCAGCTCTAATGGTATGACAAAGCTTCTAAAGAAGGAACAACGAGGCATAATTGCACAATTATATTCGCTAGAGGTTCCCACATCGAAATCATCTATTTCTCCAGATCTCCAAAAGTTCTTGGACAATCATTCCAAGGTATTTGAGACTCCCAAAGGCCTCCCACCTATTCGTGACCATAATGATGATATTCATTTGATTCCAGGAAGTGTTCCTCCAAACATCAGGCCGTACAGATATCCCTATGCCCAAAAGAGTGAAATTGAACGTATGGTTGTAGAAATGCTAGAGGCTAGTATAATTCAACCAAGTCAAAGTTCTCTCTCTGCTCTAGTAGTATTGGTGCACAATGTTAGGGTCCTATAATAATAGGATTCATAAGTTTGAATTGACTATGATTAGTCCTCTAATATTGTACATACTTTTGCTTTCTGCAAAATGTTTTCCCATATTAAAAATAAAAAATGTGAAGAGGGTGAAGTCCTAAAAGAATAATCAAAGGACCAAAAAAAAAGAAAAATATCAAAAAGATATAAAATATGAACCCCAAAAAGAGATAAGAATAGATCATGAAAGTGTTCAAATTCAAATGCCACTCCTTTTTACTTTACTTTGCAAAATAATATTGTGTGCAGCTTGTCAAAAAATGCCACAATCCATGATGGTCAAATAGTTTAATCTTGATTCATTCATACTTTAAATTTCATGTTGATAGATAGAGAATAAAGATCTAGCCAAACTGTTTAATATTGGCAGATCAGTAGTTAGGTAGAAAATAATAATGAGCTCATCAGTTTAATATGAGCCATTGGAAGTTATAAGGTTAGAATTAGATAGTTTTTTTATCAAAGGAAAAAATTAAAGGGTCAACAAGCTCAAATGAACCCAATGAATGAAGAGAAAATGCTAGGGTAAATAAAGGGTAGGTAGAAGAAGTTTTGGAAATATACAAGATTGCCAGCTCAAATGGACCTTCATCATGTTTAAATCCTATGTTTTATGTGCATGAGGAATTATTAAAGGCAAAGGACATCCACTAAAGCTTATTCACTAATTTTCCCTCATTTCACTTAACCCTTTATTAATTACCCTTTCATTATCCCTTCATTACCTTTCGTTCCCTAATGCTTTTTCCTTCTTCATTCCTAAGCACCATTTCCTTTTCATTTCCCCTTATAAAAATACCCCCTCCCCTTCATTTCGCTTTCCCCCTTATTTCATCCCATTTCCCCTTCCCAAAACCCCTTTTCCCCAGTGTGAAAATCATTCCCATAACAAATAATACCCTCCCCTTTATTAATTTCCCTTTTTCCTTAAAAAACCCACTAAAACCCCTTTATCATAAGTTATTCCCTAACCTATAATCCCGCTTTATGTATTTAACCCCCCACGTTATAATTCCCCGACCCTCACTAAACCTTTGAATGTATTAAACCCATCGCATTATTTATCCCCGTGCCCTACCAACCACATCCCAACTTCGCCCTCACAACTCTGTTGCGTGATAGCCCTCAGATCAAACACTCCCACATACGATGGCCCATATCCATATCGCGCACTCCCATTGTCCGACAGTTAAAATCCCAAAATCACTCGAGATTCACGGTTTTGGTCAATCATTGTTTCGCTAAGTGACAGCACCATGTTGTCGCGTGCTCTCGAAAAATATTGCCCTTCACTCAAAAGAGGTGTGATATTGCATAAAACCACCTCCCTGCGTAAAATGAAACCACCCACTGTTCATTTATTAATCTCACGCCCAAATTTAACCATTGTTGGTTAAAAACCAAAAAGCCCCCTTTTCACTCTTTTCACTCATTTTCGTTGAAAATGCCTTTGTTAACCAATTCCAATGCTTGGGAACCCTGATCAACTGTTTTCTACCCATTTTCAACCTAAAGACCCGTCCGACTCCAAATTGAAGCAGCACATAGACAATTCAATCTTCAGAAACCTTTGTTGCTACCACAAAACCTTGTTTGCACACCTAATCGTTGTTTTTCCAGATATTCTTGAAAGAACCAAAACGGCCCTGTAATTACATTCTACACATTGTTTATATAAGGTTAATTAACTGAAATTAATTTAAAAACCTTGCCGAACTAAAGAAACCCACTATGTATCCAAAGAAACCCTTCCCTCCAAACTATATTCACCCTTCCCATTGTTCCAAAGCTTTTGACCCTACTCCTAAAGCCAAAGAAAGAGTAATTCAAATAGAATAAACCAAATTATGTCTTCCCAGAGCATTCTAAATGAGAAACCCCTACAAACCCCTCACCTGGACATTGACCACCTCCCATTGGCCGATAGAGCTATCCAAATTAAAGACACATCCACCTCTAGCCATCTATTAAAACTCAACTGCTGGAGTAAAGATAAATTCCTTAACCAAAATGATGACATTCACCTATGGGAATAAAATTTTCCCAAATACTTGTTCCCATAGGTATACTTGTTCCCAGAAATCATCCATTCCTACCAAGCTTGCTATATCCCAAGTCAAAGAGACATAGTCTCTCCTAACCAACAGATTTTATTCACCATTACTGCAGAGTCGATAAATCAAATGTTGCGGGTCCAACCAAGACAAAATGAAAGTCCATTTTTAGTTGAAAACCTACTTGAATTTTACATAAAGTTGGACCTTCCCAAGAAGGATCAAATCTTTCAGACTTTCATAATAGAAGAGTCTCATACTCCTACAGACAGTCTTCCATACTCTGCCACCATTTTCTCTGAGAGGTCAAGACAAATTATAACCATGTTATCTTGTATCCTTGGGTATTCTACCGATGAATTTGTAGATGAACGTGTACTTACTTTCCTCTCTACTTTTTTCCCAGGCAAACCTCCCGCTGCAATTTTCAACTCTGCCTAGTTCTTGGCAGACAGAATCCATGAGAAATTGATTAGACTGCCAAATGAAATAGTATTCAAATACTCTTTAGTACTATTCCACATGTTCCTATATTTCCAATCAGACAAGTTTCCAGTCAACATCCAAAAATTGGACAGTAAGGGCCAACCAAGACCTGTCATCTTTTGGACACCATTGATCCAAAAATATTCCACTGTTTTTAGTTATAAGTTCATTGATTCCTTTGTTCATCCAGTTGTAAATATGCTAACCAATAGCAATCAACCCATGATTATTAATGAGATAAAAAAGAGTTTTGCAGTTGTCTAAAAACAATAGAGTAGGAGACTGGTATCTATACCAGGACCACACTTAAATCAGGATATATGGATGCCAACTCACTCCCTACAAGCTTCCCAAATACCTCCCCATGAGGATATTTGCATTAGAATATTTCAGGCAGATCATAAACTCAAATGATGTCACTTTTCTGTCAGCTAGAAAGAAAACACAGTTCAAGATCAAAAACCAATTGGACCCTTTTATTTGTAGTAATAGGGAAGTTGGACAAGAAGCAGAGAAAATTTTACAGTAAATGAAGTTCAGTACCAGTTTCACATGGCAGTATGAACCTAATGGAGTCATAAACAAATTAAGGCTCAACTTCAAATTAACCCCTTTTATGCATGACTCCAGGCCAAAGATTGAAAAATATGCCAACCAATCAGAGTGGATGGAAAATACCTCAATAGATATGGAAAATTAGATAGATACTAGTTCCTTTCTGCATATTCCAACCCTACAGGAACAAATGGGTATTACTCCCATTCTACAGACTCCAGCCATGCAGGACAGAAATGTAAAAAGAACTAGGGAAGAAATTTCTAGCTCTGAAATGGATACTACAGATGACAGGTTTGAAATCATGTACAGGAAGAAGCCCAAGTTAATCTTGTAAATGATCAAGAAGATACCATTGAAACAGTTGAAATCATTGATACCGACACAGTAGTTAAAAAGAATACAGTTCTAGCATTTTCATAGGAAACTCATCAACCTTCCACCTCAAATACTCAAATTATTGAAAAACAGCTTAGTATTGAAGTCTCTTCATCCAGTAAACCAGTGGATAAAGAGAAAGATATAAAAGAGAATTACAAAGAAATCAAGTTGAGGAATGAGGCATTGAAGGATGAAACATATGCCCAGTACTTCAAACAAACACCTGGCAATCAGAATAGATTAATGTCAGCCTTTGACATTAAAACTAGTAAAATGGAAATGACCTTTTTGCAGCCTACAATCCAGCAACCTAAATCATCAGCAGACTACATGAAGACAAAGTTTGAAGTTTTGGCCAGGGATGTTCACCATATTGATCAAATTGAATTCCATAAGCAGGCAGCTGAAATAATATACTCAACAATGACCAACAAGGCCATGAGTGTTCAGAAGCTTCAAAACTCTCTAAACAACATCACATCACAGTTTAAGCTAGAGAAAGCATCATCACATGCAAAGGATAACATAATCAATTCATTAGAAGACTTGGTAATTGAAATTGGATATAATCCAAATGAGATCAAGGCTGCAGAAAAACTAATAAAGAAGAAAAATGAGGATATTGTTGCTTTAAAAAAGTAACTGAAGTCAGCCTCTTCTGAACATCCACAGACCAAGGAGGTCCTAGAAATACAAACCCAGAAAGATGAGATGATGGACCTCATTCTCCATCTAAATGCTCAATTAAAAGAAATGGAGAAGGAATTGGACGAGTTAATATAGTTGAAACAAGTTATCCTTGAGACAACCACTGCCACTATTATTCCTACAGTTACTACAACAGTTCCTTCAAATTTGGCAACTTCACTGGCCCCAATAGCTCCACTAGCTACATCACTTCCAGCTACAACAGCAACTACATCAGCAACAGGTTCAACAACAACAACAATAAATCCTAGTGATGAAGCAACTAAACTGGTCAAATCCATGGAGGACATGTCCATTCAGACCACTGAAATAAATAGACTTAAAGAACAGATAAGAATTCTAGAGGATGAAAAGAAATTGGCTCAAATCATGCATAAAAATGAAGTACAGAATTCAAGCAGGTTGACTAAGAGGATAAAGAACTTAGAAAATGAATTAACATTGAAGGAGCCACTTCTCCAAGAAAATGAGCAGCTATGGGCCAATATCATTGACTCTGTCAATGATATTTGGCCATATATACAAGTTATCTTTGAACAAAATGATTTAGTCAAAGAGGCTGGTGAAGCAATTCAAAGGGTTAAGGCCAAACTTGGAAATATACCAGAAGAAACCTCAATAATAATCCAATTTCTTAACTCAAAGAATAAATATGAATTGCAGGAGCTTGGCATAGCTGACAGTACGGGCACTTTACTAGAGGTGAAAAAGGTAATCACCAAGAGGAACTTGATGATGCAGCTTGAGGACAAATGCCAAACCATGGACCTAGATATAGGAAAATTCATGGTCAAATTTGATGCTTTGAGGCAGAAAAGTCTGCCTAATCCATTGGTAATAAATGAAAGGTTAATGCCACATGAATACTATGACAAGAGAATCAGAGAAGTGGCAAAGGAGCAAGCCAATAGTTCCTCAATGAAAAGAATGCCTACAAGAAAGGTTCTTTACCAAACTTTGGAGAACCTCTTTTACCTCTAGCATGAGGTAACATATTTTTGTAAACAAACCCACCTTTGCAAAATACACAGAAGCTAATGAAATCTACAGAAGAATGGTAAATATTACATTACCAGATACAGAGACTTGGGAAAAATTAAATGATTTATTATGAAAATGCAAAGTAAACAGTGGATACAGAGCAGTGAAAGAAAAGCAGTAGATCAGCTAAGATGAAGAGTATCAGATGAAAGAGTATCAGTCAAAAGAAAAAGTAAAAGAATAGCCAACGTGGAAGACAAGCAACCAAATAAAAAAACAGCGTAATATCAAAGAAGAGCCAGCAGCAAACAATAAGAGAGGGACAACTTGCATCAATTACATATCTGTCTCTATCTTCTTGCGTGAAGATATTTATGTTTCCTTGAATAATTCTTAAATCAATTTAGGACATTTGTAATAATTTTTTGTATAAATATTTCATAATTTGAAGTATTAAGGGTGGATTGCTAAACATTTCTATAGTTGTATTGATCTGAAACCTAAGGGGTCATTGTACCATTTTTCAAGTCAGCTAACTGGACTGAGTAATAAAGGCATTGCATTACAAGATTCATGTGTTGGGCCACTTCAGTGAAGTATTTTCTATTTTTCAAATTGTTATCTTCTTAAGTGTTTCACATACTTGCATGTTATCTAAATTGAATGAAATAACTAGAATATTATTACAAAATTTGTTTAAGTACACTCTGCCTTGAACAGTTATTCATTTTATTGTTTTCTTATGATATCCAGAGTAGGGAATCCTTCATTGCTCCTTAGTTTCAATTGACCTCTACCATTTCCCTCATTATCCGATTTGAGGAATCCTTAACTGCTCCTTGACCCCGATTGAAAACCATTTCACCATCCAGCCTAAAAGATCTGAATTTACTCAGCTACCTTGCCCTGTGAACACTATCTTTAGAACTTGATTCAGTCTTGTTTTCTTGACATTTTACCCCATAGCCCAATGGTAAAAGACATCCCTCTATCCATCTAAGTCAGTGATTCCACCACCAAATCAAAAGCAAAACCCAATCAAGCTTAAATAACTAGCCTAAAATCAATTAATTCAACAAAGTTAAATCATAAACAGAGAGCCCCCTTTGAGCATTAGGAAAGGCTAGATCCTGATCTCAAAAGTAGGTTTGTGGTTACCTCTAATATTTCTTTTGACAAAAGATAACAACCCTAGGGAAATTTTAGAGTGATAACATAGTGGTGACCATCCATTTCTGCCAAGATTGCTCTATCCCAAGTCAAAGATACATAGTCTCTCCTAACCAATAGATTTTATTCACCATTATTGCAGAGTCAATAAATCAAATGATGCAGGTCCAACCAAGTCCAAATGAAAGCCCATTTTAAGTTAAAAACCTAATTGAACTTTACATAAAGCTGGACCTTCCCAAGAGGGATCAAATCTTTCAAACTTTCATTCTATAAGAGTCTCATACTCCTACAGACAGTCCTCCATACTCTACCACCATTTTCTCTGAGAGGGAAATAAAAATTATAACCATGTTGTCTTGTATCCTTAGGTATACAACCGATGAATTTGTAGATGAGCCTGTACTTGCTTTCCTCTCTATTTTTTTCCAAGGCAAGCCTCTAGCTACAATTTTCAACTTTGCCCAGTTCTTGGCAAACAAAATCCATGACCAGTTGATCAGACTACCAAATGAAAGAGTATTCATATACTCTAATCAGTATTGTTCCACATGTTCCTATATTTCAAGTCATACAAGTTTCCAGTCAGCATCCAAAAATTGGACACTAAGGGACAACTAAGTCCTATCATCTTTTGCACACCATTGATCCAAAAATATTCCATTGTTTTTAGTTATAAGGAATTCTTTGATTCCTTTGTTCATCCAGTTGTAAATATGCTAACCAGTAGCAATCACCCCAAGATTAGTGATGAGATGATCCAGATCTTGGGAGGAGAGACCCCAAGATCTAAAAGATTGAAATGGATCTTGGGGGGAGAGACCCCCAAGATTTGAATGATTGAAATGGATCTTGGGAGGAGAGACCCCCAAGATCTGAAAATTTGAATTGCCCAAAGAAAAATAGGAGAATGCCCAATAAACAAAACCACAAAGAAACTTTTTATTAAAACCCAAGTGAAAATAAACCAGCTAGGGCAATGGTAGCTTACCTATGAGAAGAGATGTGTGGCTACATGCCTCTGAACTGTAAAGGCTACATTGTGGCGGACAATCTATCCTTTTACAAA
>APFE031008934.1:0-12724 GCA_000404065.3 Pinus taeda
TAAATTTTAATGTTTTTCTTAATCTTGGAAATGTGAGATGTATCATGAGGTAAGTGTTTTTAATATATATATCATAAATTGATGTCTATTAGCATTTACCAACCATTTAACTTATAAGGTTGCTCTAGTAATATAAACATGGAAAAACAACATGTTGTCTTGGTTGGATAATTTGAGATAATTTCACAAAAGATATGAATACAATTTGAAAAGTATAGGGGTATATAGTTTATATTTGTAAAAAAATTCTATGAGTGGGAAATTTAAGTTTCTCTAAGAATTTCTTTAAGAGTGCCAATGCCCAATTCATATGTTCTAGTCTAGAATTTCGTTCAACAAATTTTTACAGACATATTATTCTTGTTTATGATTATTTCTCTCAAAATATATAATGCTAAGTGTGTGTGTGAGTGAGAGAAATTAGAAAAGTTATCATAGCCTTGGAATTACAAAACCATGAATTAGTATAGGGTTTGAAGGTCTTTGACATAATTGAACCTTTTCTTCTTATGATTGTAGATCTTGATTTATAATACTGCAACCTACAATTTTTTATATTTAAATGAGTAAGAAGATAAAAACTTATAATAAAAACAAAAGGCATATGTGTTTTTAAATTCTAATATATATGAAGACAAAAATAAATTGAAAATAGTGAACAGTATTTATGCCTATAGGCATCCTCTATTAGAAATGGGCTACAAGAATTGTCGATCAATAACTACCATTCATTAGTTTAAGGAGTATCTTCATCATCTCCATTAAAATGTCAACTCAAGTTTAATCAATTAACTATGATAGATCGTGGAAAGATCCCTTTAAAACAATCAAGTGGTTCTTTGAATCCTAGTTCATGGCCCTTAAGCTCGAGAAGCTTCATTCTAGGCTTAAATTCATTGTTTTTGTTTTCCTCCCCTAGCCATGGTATGGATGCCCAAATCCATTTTTATTATGAAAGCATATTAATGGCACTAACCATTAAAATGTCAACTCAGGTTTAATCAGTTAACTATGAAAGATCCCTTTAAAACAATCAACTGGTTCTTTGAATCCTAGTTCATGGCCCTTAAGCTCAAGAAGCTTCATTCCAGGCTTATAAATTCATTGTTTTTGTTTTCCTCCCCTAGGCATGGTATAGATGCCCAGATCCATTTTTATTATGAAAAGCATATTAATGGCACTAAAGATCCCCTACAAAAGTCTTGTTTGTTATTTCAAGTGTTATTGCATGAAGCTTGATCTTAAGAATATTGAAATAGGGACATAGCACCTTATGTTCCTTTTCTAACTAGGTTCAAATCCTTGAGTGTATTACATGGTGTAGAAAACCTCCTAATGGTACGAGGCCCAACTTAGAGGCTTTGAGACCTACATGTTGAGCTCAAAATCTAAGAATGACACACATACCCCACTTGGATACTAGAGACCCACTAGAATGGGTCTATGTTTTGGTTTGAGGCATTGTACATGGCCATTGAGTTTGAGAATATTTATTTAAGGCATAATGCCCTTATTTTTCTCATTTACCTATGTTAGGGCTCCCGAGACTCATTAATATTATGTAAAACATACTAATAGTGCAAATATTCCTACTAAGAAGAAAATCTAAAACCCTTAAGAGGTTAGATGTGGTGGTTTGAGACATCTCCATGGATATCCTTCACCTCTATATAGAGATATCAATAACACTAGAAAGATTTTACCATTATGTATGAGTCCTAGATCTTTTACATATTCAAAAGATAAAGCCTAAGCCTTAGTATATACTAAAAACAACACCCTAAACCACCACTCTAGTGAATCGGCCAAAAACATTGGACATCTAAAAAATCCCACACACAATAGAAATTCAGAAAATAATATTCACGATGTTATAGAAACATACATACACATATCTCTAGACTCCACCCAAAACTATTTAACATCTCAAAAATCTACATAGTAAAAATGCAGAAAATAACATTCACCATAATGTTAATGTTCCCTTTCGCAAAGTCTCCATGCAGCTGTTGTTGCAACTTGCGCAATACTATTCTTTGAAAGTACCCATAGGAAGAGTCACATCTATTATCTCACAAAAGAGCACAACCTCAATGACATAGAAAACTTCACCTGTCTGCTTGTGACACAGACACAGAATCTTAGGCGGTGGGATTAGGTTATGACTGTTCAATGCTAGGTCCACAGGGTTGACGATCGCCTGGCTTTCATTATCTCGCCTGGTTCATCATCTTCTTATCTAAATATTATACCTCCCTCGGCTTCAACATCTTTGCATTTGCCTTAATCCTACGCCTCATTTTGCTGTCCATCAATGCACCCCACTCCTTCGCAATGTCACTGCCTGGTTTCTTCCTCTTCGGCCCTTCTATTCAGGTTCGACTTTTATTCCCAATTAGGTTTTGTTAATAAACTCTCGTGGCCCTGATGTCAAGAACATTTTACTCTCTCATCTCTACCGTCTCCTGGTAAAACATAGATGGCGAGTTCGCCGGAATTGGTGGAGGGACGCGACATTCCTTCTCAAATAAAAGGGGCTATTCAATTGGTCTCCGTCCATATCGCCATTTTCTATAAGAACTATGCCCAATCATGTTGGTGTCTAGATGAGCTCGACTCCATGGTGAAGTCGAGGGCTACTATTATTCCAGTCTTTTAACGAGTCAAGCCACATCAACTACCAAGATTTGTAGATTTGGGAGGTTGGTTTATAATGGCAGTTGACAAACTGCTATTACCAATGAAAGTATTCGGAGCGCTTGTTTGAGAAGAGCAATCAGATCGACTTCAACAGACATTACCCGTGACATCGCATGTTTTTTCATAGGAGAAGACAGAGATATTGCAATAAGTATGCGGGATCTGGTGATTTGATGGGGTTTATACATCCACAGAACAAGCGAATGGTGGAAGGGGATATAGAAAATAATATAAACATGTACAGTCACAGTAGAGATTTGAGAAGAAATATTCGGGATCTAAGATCAATCTACAGTGGTCTTTGGCAGCAGACAACCAATAACGTTGAACAGTGATTTCTTGGAGCGATCCTCGTGTGTAAGTGCTTCAACCTTTGTCAGTCCTTTTAAAGAATCTTTCAAGTTTGTTAATTCCCAAAATAATAGATCTGTGGATTGCATATCTTTTCTCAACGAATAGGTAATAACTGAAGAATGATAAATCTGCATACTTGTCAAGTTTGTTCATTCCAAAGAATGAATAATAGATCTGTATGCTTTTTTTTTCAATGAACAGGTAATAACTGAAGTTTGCGGGATTAAGAAGGCCAGTACTAAGTATCCAACATTATGTAGGCATGGGGATGTGTTCTGAAACATCGGTAGGCAATATGGAGAAACTAGGTGTTCAGGATCTGTTTGAGGAATCTTTTTGGTATTTTCCACTTCCATGGTATGAGAAACTTTCGTCTTTTGGCAGCTGAAGATGGTTTCCAGATGTAAACAATTGTCAAAGAAACACATATTGTAGCCAAATATGCAATGGGTTCATGATCCATGGTTAGCCAAATGTGCAATTGGTTCATGATCCATGGTTATCAGTTCAAACTAGGGTTATCATTATTTACTTGTTTATTTCTTACTACAAGACTTATGTCAAGTAGCTTTGACTGGTAGAACTCCTGGGAGATTTTGTTTTATTACAAATTCGGTGATTGCCAAAAAAATCCCGTAAATTGTTATATGCGTTAGTATGCTTATTTTTATTTGAATGGTTTGTTTTGAAATTGATATTCGCTTGTAGCATTGATCCAAAATGAGCAATGCCTAAACCTAAAAATTACAACATAAGTTGTAAAAAATACTTCTGAAGAATTCATAAAATTCTAATCCTTATATAAACACCATATAAACAATTTCCCCCAAATGTAACTGGTTTTTGAGAATTGTGGCACATGCAGTCTTAGTGGATTGTTAAAAAAATGCACATGCTAGCAGGTTAGAGGGTTGTGAGCTTGACTAGGTGTAGATGCATTACCACTTGACAAACTTGAAATACGTGCTGGAGATGAACTGCTTGTATGCAGCAGTAGAAGACTTGATTATGGGGTGAAATCTACAGATCCCAATATCATATTTCTATTACAACATTTTCTCCCTTGCTATGTTAGTGCTCATGTCCTTGCGATAGGTTCCTAGGTGAATTATCAACTGGTCCTGTTGTGTTATCTTCTCCTGTTCTCATTGGATTTAAGTTGTAAAAAAGGGCAGTAAAGGGATTGTGATTCTTCATTAAAAATGCTCACTGTTGTCCTTTTTATGCACATCAGTGACCATTATACTTTCAAGGATAACTAACGGAGAATATTCTTGGCTTAAGATTTTAGCATAGTAGTCTTTGGGAGGGTTTAGCATAGTGGTCTTCCTCAAGGGATCAGTGGCGTTCTTGGTGATTGCCCTCATGGTAATCTCATATTCTTTGCTTGATAGTCTTGTTTCATGAGTGTTTTATGATGATAATAATTGTAGGTGGCTAAATGCTACGTTGGTGATTATGGATCAGCTTGCCAGTACTTTCCATCAGGGGGTCGATTTGGTATTTTGGTGTTGATGGACAGAGATATCTCAACACACCAATGGGTTTAGCATAGTGGTCTTCCTCAAGGGATCAGTGGCGTTCTTGGTGATTGCCCTCATGGTAATCTCATATACTTTGCTTGATAGTCTTGTTTCATGAGTGTTTTATGATGATAATAATTGTAGGTGGCTAAATGCTACGTTGGTGATTATGGATTAGCTTGCCAGTACTTTCCATCAGGGGGTCGATTTGGTGGTGTTGATGGACAGAGATATCTCAACACACCAATAATGTTAAGATCCTTCTGCTATGGTATATGGGATGATTTGGTCTTGAAAACAAAACGTTGCTATGGTATATGGGATGGTTTGGTCTTGAAAACCTTTTTTTTTTTACTGCTCTTAACTCTGCATTTGAAGTTTCACTGGCATTTCTGGTATCTTAACACAGAGGACTTGATATATAAAGTGAACATAAATGTTTGGCACTCTAAATCCTTCTTTGATGGCACATTCTCTCACAAGTTCATTTACTTCAATGCCTGAAATTTTTGACCAGCAATTGGATTGTGGGATTGTTCCTTGTTTATTTTTTTCAAAAAATTGAAACGATCTGTGGGTTGATTCTTTTCATTGGTTTGTATCTGTCCTATCTACAACAGAATACATCTTACATTATTTTTCTGGGTGCTGGTCTTGTAAATTATTCATAATTTGATGGGTCTGTTGTTCTGAACTTCACCTTAAACAGCTGTGAATTAAAGGCAATTAAATATCCTGTGGTTACATGCTGATTTTCCTTTTACTGTTTCTAAGTTTGAAGAGGCAATTTTTTCTCACTGAAATCAGATGGCAATCCGGAGTTATCATATGCACTCCTGCTGTTTCTGTGATCGCCAGAAAAGTTCATTTTGTGAATAGCTGAAAGTTCTAACAATACGTTCACTCTGCTTCCTTAACTCTAGACAGTGGCATTAAACTATGGTGACGGGTGGACAGCCTATAGAGCATGTCCACCTGGCATTGTTAAGAGGTATTTTTTTAGGTTTTGGACCGGGGTTCTTTTACTTCTAATTTTATCTATTCCAACAAACAAACAGTGCTACCACTGGAAGAATGAGTTAATTCCACTTTACATTTCTAAAGCAGGCATTAATGTATTCCAACAAACAGTGATACTACTGGAAGAATGAGTTAATTATGCTTTACATTTCTAAAGCATTCATTTATCCACAGCACTAGATTTGCCTTTCTCAAAATAATGATCAATGCCCGAGGGCATTATATTGTAAGTTCCTTTTGAATGTGTTTCTAATGATATTCACTGTGCAAGCAAGCATAACAATCTACCAGAGGGTGTCCATGTCTAAAGGCTCCTGCTCACAAACACTCCGGTTATCTTGATTGAAATATTACTATTAATGCTACAGCACTATATTTGATTTGGGCCCAATTTAATTTCTTAAACCTGATTGGGGACTCAGTATTCTTTGTGACTCACGCTTATGTGAATAAAAATAAATGATTACACAACATATTTATTTGCATAATCTTTATTTTCCGAAAGTTTTCTGACAGGATTGAAAATTTTTAATCTGGAAGAGAGAGTATCGTTTCCTGTGGTAATTTGGAAATATTTCGAAAATATCAAGAATAGGAACAAAATAAATTAATTGATTTTGGTAATATTTTTGAGACGTAAATTCTTGAAATGACAGCTTGTCATTTGTAATTTATAGGTTAGAATGATGTGTAATTTTGTCTATCTATCATTAAAATTAAAATTTTACAAAATTTAGACAAAAATTAGATACTTCTCATAAATCGTAAGATAAAAACAAATCTTAAACTGTCCAGTTTAATTAAAATTTCGTTTTAGAAAAAGAGGCAAAACTATAACACCCACAGTAATGGTTTTGGATGATAATGTTACGGTGGATACTCTGTGATATAGTTGAGCTTGTTCCAATATAGACGAACTAATATTGAATGATGTTCGTGAATAATATCGAAAGTTAACTCAAGGTTGACTTCTTTTAAAATACGGATGTGATTGCTGGTTGTCGTTGGTATTTCAGAAACTTTTTTCTCTCAATTTAAGTGGTTCAAACAGATTTTCGTTTTTGGTAAAGACAAGAAGTTGGAATCTGAATTATATTTTTACTAAATAGCTTAGATATTATATTGTTACCTTAGTTTTTCTTAGGTTATAGGTATTTTAAATTTATGTTTTCCTAAGTTTTTTAATTTCTTCTGCGATCTTTCATAATGATCTTTCTACTGTAATTTTACCCCCTTCTTTTTTTTTTTTTTTTTTTTTTTTTTTATTATTATTTTAATAAATGAATTAAAATAATTAAATGTTTTAAATTTTTTATTTTGGAGGAATATTAAATATTAAACTCTGATTCATAGTCATAATTCAAAGTGATTAGTATTAAGAACGTTAATTTTTTTTATGAAGTGTAGAAGTGTGTATATTTATTATTAGGATCAAATTTTATGAGGAGGGGTTGAAGATGGAATCTATTTTTGGGAGATTAAAATTATCTCAAAAAACATTCAAGTTGAAACAATTTTGATGATAACATCTCATTAGTGAGTAAGTCATTTTTCTATCCAATATACAAACTGACACCTGCCTAGTATCAACTTAGTCTTAACAACTTAGTCTTAGTATCAACTTGGTGCATGCTAAGACATATTTTGTTGTATCTAGTTGTACTATTTTACATTTTCTTTTAGGAATGTAGATGTAATATGAACAATGGTGTGTCTGGTGTGTCATTGTACTGATTGTAATAAAACATCAAAGAAATATGCTTGATTGTCGACTATATTTAATTAAACCTACTCCATTGTCCTTAACCCCAGAGTTTGAAATCTAATAAATTATTCTTGCCTCAAGTCCAATTGTCTTGTTAACATACAACTTCTATTCATTTTTTAGTGCAAACTATTTGTACTTAGATGAATCTTCTATTTTTTGGATACGCACAAAAACCTCAAATAGTAACTGTGTATATGGTAGTAAATGCATATATCGTAGTAAATACTTTGAATTGAATA
The DNA here is from genome assembly GCA_000404065.3 of Pinus taeda. Taxonomy (NCBI): domain Eukaryota; kingdom Viridiplantae; phylum Streptophyta; class Pinopsida; order Pinales; family Pinaceae; genus Pinus; species Pinus taeda. The sequence goes on from APFE031008934.1 coordinate 7,605, forward strand.
TCAATGAATTTTGAAGATGAATGAATTGAATATAATACCAAGGAAGATATCAATGGTGGTTTGAGCAATGACGATATAGAAAAAAAACTCAGATATATGTAGCCTTTATCTTTGCAATGAACATACTAATTATTCATATAGCAAACTAACATGTAGGGAGTGAAGATGTAAAGGGAGCGAACTCTCAATTCAATATGTAGTAGATGGAAGAGAATATGCATCACAAAGATGTTCAATATAAGAATGAAATTTAAATAATAAAAATATATCAAAAAAATAGATAAGATATTACTTTGTTGTCTAGTTCTCTTTCATAAGTAATATTTTCATGCAAATGGTTGGACATAGATTTAAGAGTGCAGTAACCAATAATTGCACATACATTTAAGAGAACAATTTTGCAATGTCCTTTTCCAATTCACAGAAATATTAAAGGGTTGTCCTCGTGGGCTATTTATAGAGAACAAAGGGGTCACTAGAATAAAATAAATAATAATTAAATAAAGGTGGTAAAAAGTCACTTTAGGAAGTGCCCATGGGGAGTAGAATAGATGGTGATGGGGTGTATTGTTAAGGCATTCTGTGATTGAAGGTCATCGATCTAAAACTCAATGGGCAAAAATCCAACCATGTTAAGGACTGGTGTGGCCTAGACCATGTTCGATCCTTGGGTGATTTTGATCACTTAGATGCCCATGGGTCGTGGTTTCTCAAGTCAAAGGTCAAGTGTGGATTCATCTTACAACTCAGATTACATCTACATTACTACAATATCAAGCATAGGAGCAAATCAAGAGATCATAACAAGTGGTGGATGAAAACAATATGTCGAAGAAGGAAAGGAAAATAAGTACACCAACTTTTATTGGGACTTCGAGTGGCACAACTAAAGCATGGGTACAGAAGCTGAATACATATTTCTAGCTTATCCCCATGAGGGAGTCAGAGGAAATCCAATATGCCACACTAAATTTGGAGGGAGAAGCACATGAATGGTGATACATGGGTTGTCCACACTCGAGCACACTAACATTGCCTCCTATTTGGAGTTTAACGATAGATTAATTTAGAGATTTGAATCATTGATAAGAAGAATTTGGAGTGGCATTTCAGAGATTTAGCACAACTTAAGCAGTCATGGAGCTCGAATAACTACATCATATATTTCCAAAGATTAGCAGTGATGATTATAGATATATCCCAGGATCAGTTGGTGATGTTATTCTTGGAGGGTCTAAGTGTTCCATTGTGCAATTGAGTGAAGGATTTTAAACCTAATACACTTCAGGACACTATTTCCAAAACCAAGGATATAGAAGGTACATTGCCCAAGAAGGAATCAACCAAATTCATTCCCCCACAAAAGAGTAAGGAGAAGAAGCCTTAGCAAGGGAAGAATTGGGTGGAAGAAACTAGAGATGAGTTAAGAAGAAACAATATGTGTTACAACTACAAAGAATCTTGGGTTTAAAGACATAGATGAATGGGCAAAGGGAAGGTTCACTATGTAGAGATGATGTCAGACAACAAAGAGGAGAAATAACATGTAGCGTCTCAAGAGGAGGAGCATAGCAGCAACAACAATGACAAAGAGCCACCAAAAAGAAAATTGACTAGGACTACTATAACCAAGCTATCATGCGTCTTTAGATACAACACATTTAGTGTAAGGGGAGTCATACAAAGGAAACATGTTGTGTTCCTTATTGATGGAGGATCCACTCATAATTTTATAGATGCATCCCTGGTCGCTAGGAGACATTTGAATACAAAATAATTCAATGTTTTTGACATAAAAGTGGCTAGAGGACGAAGGATGGCTTGTCTGAGGATGGTTCCTTAACTGGAGTCAAATATGGGAAATTACACCCTAGTGGATGATTTCTATGTGTTAGATCTTACTGATACAAACATGGTGCTAGGGGTACAATGACTCATTTCCATAGGGAGGCATTGGAATTATTATTGTACCATGGAAATGGAATGGTCACCCAAAAGGACAAGGGGTATGACTAAGAGGAATGCCACCAATGCTCCAAATGTGGTCATGATTAAGAAGACGAAAGTTATTTTTTGTCATGGAGACAACATGGATTGCACTATGAATGATAATGCAACAAGATACATCATATGGGGATCAACATTACTCAATAGATATCTAGGCCTTGTTGGATAAACACCAGAAGATTTTTTAAGCTATCCCTCTGGAACACTACTAGACAAGGGTTTTGAACACTATAGAATGAGAGGAGTGGTCCAAGCCAGTCATCACTACACCATATAGGCACCCCAAGAGATTCAAGGAGGAGATAGAGAAGACTATTAAGGAAATGTTGGATATGGGGCACATAAGGCCCAACACCAATCCATTCACATCCTCCATGGTACTAGTTAAAAAGAAATATGAGATGATGAGGATGTGTATAGACTATAGGGCTCTCAATAAGAAGAAGATTAAGAATAGGTACCCAATATCAAGGATCAATGAGCTCTTGGATGAACTAGATGGAGTGGTGTACTTCTCCCAAACTGATTTGAGGTTGGCTTATCATAAAATCAAGGTTCGAGAGAAGGACATACAAAAGACAAATTTCATATGCCACTTTGGACATTATGAATTTCTCGTCACGCCATTTGGGTTTATGAATGCACGAATTACCTTCTAGTCATGCACGAACCATATATTCAAAAGGCAGTTACGAAATTTTTTTCTAGTTTTCTTCGATGATCTTCTCATTTACAAGAAAATATGAGAGGAGCACATGAGGCACTTAAACAAGGTTTTGATCATAATAGAGGAGCAATAACTCTTTGCCAAGGAGTCCAAATGTGAATTTGGAATCACATGTATTTTATACCTTGGACACATCATCAATGCAAGGGGAGTACAAGTCCACCAAGATAAGGTTCAAGCTATCATTGAGTGGCCAATGGCCAAGAACCTCATAGAGTTGAGAGGATTGATGGGAATATGTAATTATTATTGGCGATCTGTTAAATGCTATTCTCATATAGTGGCACCTATGACAGATTTGACGAAAAAGGGGGCTTTCAGATGGACATAAGAAGCACAATGCAATTTTGAAAGGCATAAGGAGGTAATGAGTTCTCGTCCCTTTCACACACTACCAAATTTCTCGGGGCCTTTTGTTTTACTATGAGGAATTAAGGGAAGGCATAGGAGTAGTGTTAATGCAAGATGGGCATCTAATTGTTTTTGAAAGTCAGAAGCTAAGGGAGGCAAAGAGGTTTTACTTTATGTATGATAAGGAGATGTTGGACATAATGCATGCACTTACAAAGTTTAGACAGTACCTGGTAGGAGGATGATTTGTAGTCAAAACAAATCACAATAGCCTAAGATAGCTTTTGGAACAAAAATATCTCAATGAGAGTTAACATAAATGGTTCAGCAGAATTCAATCCTATGATTTCAACATCGAGTATCTGAAGAGAAAGAAGGATGTGGTGGCTGATATTTTCTCTAGGATGCCAAAATCTTGCTCTCTTATGGATATCAATAGTGATTGGGGGGAACTTATACTAGTGGAGTACTCAAATAATAAGATGTAGCCTACGGCTACGTGCTTAAAAAAACAACCACACACAAAATGAAATACCTATGAAATCACACGAAATCAACACTCCATTCAATTTACACAATATTTACATAATATAAACTTTGGCTTGATGGTATTAATTGGCCATTTACACCCCACACAAAATCTACTTGCATGTAGGCTTACATCGTATTTATAATAAAAATAGATTTGGTTTAGATCCCAAAGGAGTAGTCTTTAAGTGTGACTTTTTGGAGTTTCTAGTTAATTTCTGGATGGAATCCGACAAAACAATTTGTGGCCAAATCATGATTTGTTTTGTTTAAACTAGTTCTTTGACTGCATATATGGATTCAACGCCCTCAAAAATCCTTGGGAATTTTGATTGTGAAGATTTCACTTGCAAAACTTATGATTTCAATGAATCCATGTCATATTCTAGACAAATTATATTAGGAAATAAACCATAAAACTTTCCAAAATATCACACTTAAAGACTACTCAAATCCAAAATATATGCTAACTAATCCTAGGATCTCTCCTTGAGATCCACTTGTCTCTTATGAGATCTAACTGGCCCTAAGATATCTTTAGCTCATTCAAACTCTCAAGATCTCTCATTACAATTATTTAACTAATACAATAATCTATAATTTCTTAGAAACATAGGAATTTAAAACAAATCACACAATAATCTTCAATATGGGAACCAACTCCCTTGGTAAACATAAAGACCCCTTGGTCAAATTATTAAGTTAGATTTGAGAGTCTATTCTCATGCATTAGAATCCCCGGATAGAAAAAGTTCATGACCTCCTGGTCATGTGTCATTGCTAGTTGAATCCTCCAAGATCCCAACCATTATTTTGTAATTGATCATCCATTCTTTGTTGTTTTGTTGTTACTATTACCCCTCAAACTAGCAAGGGTTCTAGAAGGGGATCCTAGAGGGGAAACTACTAGGTCAATGAAAACAATGGAGAAATAACCCATTTTCACCTCAGCTAAAGCTCCCTACTCTTTACGGACTTCACCGATGGGAGGAGACCGAGTGTGAAGGGAATCACTATATAAATGAGTCAATAAAGGGAGAAAGTGTGATTCCTAAAGGTCTATTCACAAGAGAGACTCAAGTTGTGGTTTGCTTGCTTGAAAAGAAAGGTGTAAGGTTCTCTAAGAAGGGCCAAAGGTATTTCAAGGGCTAGGGTCTTGAAATAAGACTTGTAATGGAGGGTCCTAGTCCAAGAAATCTTTGTGGAAACTTGGATTTCTAGTGGTCTTTATGAATTTTCCATTTCGAGTTTGTGGGACCAAACGGGACCAAGTGGACCCACAATTTGGTCGAGGGGTGGGAGTTGATCATTCAAGGGTATGCTTGACCTAATTGAGGAGGAGAATGAGATAAAGGGAGGATTTTCCAACAATATTAATACAATGATCTCAATGAGGTCAGTAACCAAGAGAAACCTAGGGCAAGAAATAATCCTCAAGCTAGGGCTTGCAATATCTCAAGATCCCATCGTTTGATTTGCTTCAAATTTTGAGGGTCTCTAGAGAAAA
>APFE031008940.1:0-28529 GCA_000404065.3 Pinus taeda
ATGGCTTAAGAGTTTCATTTCTGGGCTTAGAATTATGGATTCTATCTCTAAGCCATTGAGAATATATTGTGATAATTCAGTTGATTTTTTTATGGCTAAAAACAACAAAAGTGGGAGTCAAAATAAACACATCGACATTAAGTATTTAGCTATAAGGGAACGTGTTAAAGAAAAGAAAGTGGTCATTGAGCACGTCAGCACTAAGTTGATGATCGTTGATCCTTTGACTAAGGGCATGCCACCATTTAAATTCAAGGATCATGTAATGAATATGGGACTTGGTTCCATTATGTAGTTTCTCATTGTATGGACAATGTTATTTTAAATGAAATTCTTAATTATTGTGATGTTTTTTTTCATATTTATGTGCACCTTAAGTTGATTTGAGAAAATTCATTTAAGAAGGACCAAGAATAAACATAAGGTTTATTCATTAAGAAATTGTTGCCAAATAAATTATAATAAGAATAAATACATAGTAATACATGGAAGATAATACTCGTCATTAGAGGACTTATCGCCATGATTCATGTATCTATTACTTAATACAGATTGTCAATGGGTTTTAAGTTGAGACATTAAGTTTCGAAGTATGGACCAAGTGGGAGAATGTTAAGCTCCATTAATCTTTTTACCAATTGTTGCCTACAATTATGGAAGTCAACTGCAGTCTTTCCTTAATTTATGGAAACCAACTGCAGTATTTTCCTTAAATTAAGGAAATCAACTGCAGTTAATTATTTTTCTTGTTGGGAGCTTCTGAAGTGGTCCATTACTCCATCTGGAGTTCTCTACCTTGATCTGTGGAACACCTGACACATAGCCATTAGAAGCTTGATGGAAGCTTGGCTATAAATTCATCTGTTTGGTCACCAAGCTAGCATCTCAATCCCCTTCAGTTTTTACACCATCTAGCTGAGAGAGCAGAGCTTGGAAGTGCCTTCAGACTTTCTGTATTCTTTTCTTTTGCTTGGATTGAAACTGGAGTGTTGTTTCAGTGAATAAAGCAAGTGGACTGTGATTTGCAGCAAGAGCGTTATCAATGGCTGGAGGTAATTTATTTATCCTGGACATTAAAGTTTCATTTTTAGATTCTTTAAAGTATTCAGATTTTGCATATAGAATCGCTATCAAAATAAATTTAACAATTAAAGGCACCAACAAATTTCAATAGTATAATTTTGTACTGTGTTAGCTACTTATTTTTTTATTAATAAGAAAGAAATTATTTTAACGTTCACGACATTAAAAATAGTTTATAGGATAGATTTTTTTCATCTGTTTGATGTATTCCGCTTCTTTTCTGTCAAGTTTCAAAATAAATGCTCCCACCTTCTCTACAAACCCCTCACTAAATAGATTATCCCAAGAGCTAGCTGCCAGCATATCTGCATAATTTTCTTTGTTGTCTTTGAAGGCCTCGCATTCTAAAATGAAATGTTTTACTGTTTCCACTTTTCCGGAGGAACAAAAAATGCATACTCTTTCCTCCCGCACTTCTTTTGGACTTTTTCAAAGCTCTGTTTCACAATGGAGTTGATGAGAATTAGTCCTTAACTAAGGGTACAATGCTTTGCTAACCTTCATTGTTTTGATTCCATGTCAATGTCTTGTTGCTTAGACCCACAAGGTAAGGTGGTATTTATTTGAATAAATTGTTATGGCTTCCTTTTTAGGTAGTAACCACTATTTTTATCATCTTGAAACCTTAACTTGTTTGTTAAGCTAAATTATGAAGTGTTTCTTTAGTTAAGTTATTTCTCATATATATATATATAGTTTAACTATCTATATCTATATATTATATATATAGTTATATATAATTTTTAACTAAATAAATATAAAGTGGTTGTTGAAGTTAAATTTATATTATTATTATATAAAAAGTTAAAAAAATACATATTTGTATTTGTTTTAATTAAATTATCATATTTATTAAGTTTAAATTATATTATTTATATTTAATTTTATACATTTTAAAAATATACTATATATTAATTATCAATTTTATTTAATATATATACACTATTTATTAAATTTAAATAAAATAATATAATAATTTATTTTTAAAGTCCAAATTAAGTTACATATCAATTTGGCGTGTTAAATTTTCTTGTTTGTGGCACAAGGGACCCATTTCTATATAGTGATTTGAACATTAAATTCTATGTTATTGTACATACTTTAACTCTCTTTGGATTTGTGATTGGATTGCTAAAGCTTATAGAGATGTACATACTCTACTCCCCTTGGATTTATGATTTGATTGATGTATATACTCTAATCCACTCATGGATTTATGATTTGATTGTTAAAGTTTATGGAAGTGGTCATACTCTAACCCACTCTTGTTTTAAATCATTGATCACTCCAAAAAAAACACATTCTTAATCATTAGACTACTCAAAAGTTAAAATTAAAAATAAAATACTTAACTCATTTATTTTAAAATAAAGTTGTAAATTTATTTAACTTTAATATATCCATCTAATTCAAATATAATATTTTTAATATATTACTCATATAATATAATATGATATCATATCATATAATATAATAGAGCAGAGGCAAGCCTAGTATAGGAGAGATATGTAGATGCAATGTAAGAATTTAAACATTTTTAAATATCATTGAATTTATAAGATGTAAATGATATAATAATAAGAAGTTAAAAGTAATATAAAGCACAATATGGAGAGATGTTGGAATGTTTCTAAAAAGTTAAAATTAATAAATAATAACATTCAATTTGTTATAAGTTAACATCGATTTTATCTTATAAACAAAAATAATTATTCGGTAACCATATTTAAATTTAATTAATAAACACTTAAAAACTTTAATACTAACAATAAGTTTACAATATAACAATATTTTTAACCATGGATATTCACATCCATTTTACCATAGATATTATTAACTTGTAAATAAGATTTACTACAATACCGCGTGGGTCATTAATACAACATGTCCAAAAACCATCTATCATTTCACAATCAAAATATTTTATAAATATTTTATTTGAATTTAATTTAGTAACATTTTTTAATTATAATTACTTTTAAGCTATATCTAAACCCCCTACCACATTAAAATATATAAGATATAAATAGTAGCTATAAATTAAGATCCATTTTTCTATATAAGTTAAAATAATAATTTTGTAACCATATTTAAATTTCATTAATGAGCACATAAAAACTTAATACTTACAATATAACAAGATTTTTACGCTTTGATATTCAACCCCACTTTACCATGTAGATATTATTAAGTTGTGAATGGAATTTGTTACAATATGGTGGGCCACTTTTGGGTTAAACACTCTCAATGCTAGTGTGGAAGAGATGTTGTAATGTCACGTTATGTTGTATTATCAAAACATATATTAATTAAAAAAATGACTCAATGAAATTACATAAAAATAGAATTAATAATTGTAATTATTAATTATTAATAGTTAAACCAGCCTAGATCCATGCTAACTCTAATTCTATCAAGCTACCAAAGGAAATAAATATTTTGAGGTGCAAACCTTTCCTCAAGTTTTGCACTAAAAAAAAGTTTGCACCTTAAGAGATTTGATCATTCCCAGAGCTTGATAGATCCAAAGTTAAGATGGATCTAAGTTGATATATATAAAGCTAAAATTGATTTTTAATTTATATATACATAAATGTGTCAAGTCCCACTAGCAGTTGAGGATGGACCTCCTCAGCAAGGCGATAGGATCAAACCTCATGGGGGGTGGTTGTGCCTTGTGCTAGGGGGAGGAGACATGTTAAAAAATCAAGTCAAATGAGGGCTTGTATGGCCCAGGCTGGGTGTGATCCTTGTTGTGTGGCCCAGACCGGGTGCGATCCTCGAGTGACTTTGACGGCTTAAATACCCATGGGTTGTGGCCCAGGCCGGGTGCGATCCTCCGGTGACTTTGACGACTTAAATATCCATGGGTTAGGTCTTTTCAAGCCACAGGTCAAGGCTAGAAAATCACAAACAACTTGATAAACAATATATATAGCTTTCTTAAGAGTTACAAATTTAATAGAACCCATATGCATTTTAACTTGTTTTTTTAATTATTATAAAACTATAATCATGGTTAAATTTTATAATGAGATATAATATTATAATTAATTATAATGAAATATATTAATAATAAAATTGATTTATTTTTTTAAATGATAAATATTATTTAATTATTGTTATTACTTTGTTTAGTTATTTAGTCAATTTTAATGCGCTTATCTATTTTAACAATGTTTTTTCATTGGAACAGAATTTATATTTCATGAATAGTGAAATACTTTGATAATAAAATTGATGTGATATTTTTAAAGTTTAAGAAAAAATTTTAAACAAGTGCTACATAGTAGTTAGTGCTTGCCACTTAGTTTAAATATAGCTTAATTAAATTAATATAGCTTAACTAAACTAAAAAACAATAAAGATATAAAGATTTTATCACAAAAGTAAAACAACTAATAAAATATTGTATTGTTGAATATCATCACCAAAAAATAAGAAATGTGATTAACTAATATAATTTATATTAACATATATACACTTTAATATGTGTTTTAATATATAATATATATATATATATATATATAATTACATGTTTTTAATATATTAAAAGTTATCTTAACTTGAAAATATGGAAGATAAAAATGATAAGAGTAATGAAAATGGAAATAATGAAAAAAAATAAAAATTAAAAAGTTAAATAAAACTAAAAACAATAAATTAGTAACTAATAGAAATGGAAACTACTAAACAATTTATAATAAGACATTAACCAATGAACTTTCAAATAAGTAAATTTAAATAATAATAACAATAATAACAAAAATTAAATTCTCAATTTTAAACTATGGATAAACTGCAAAAAAATATTTGGTCAAAGACAAACTAATATGCAGTCAAAAACAAAACTAAATGTGTAATACCATGCATGCTACAGGTATATATTTTTTAATATTTTAAGAAATTTTAACAATGTCATTTCATTGAGATGGAATTTATATTTCAAGAATCATGAAATACTTGCTTTGATAATAAAATTGGTGTGATATTTTTAAAGTTTAAGAAATCGTTTTAAATAACGAGAAAAAATTATTTAATTATATTTTTTAATTTTTTTTAAGAAATTTAGTTGAGTAAATATTTTTTTTAATGTTTTAATAAATTTAGTTAACTAGATATGTTAGTAAAATTAATATATAATTTTAAGGATTAATTTGATTGATAAATGTTTTTAATTAATTTTATACAAGTTTTTGGATCAAATTTTATGGAATTTTTAAAGTTGTTAATTATTTTGTTGATGGGTAAATGATCTTGTCTTATATTTAGAGATTTTGGGAAAGAAAGAGGAGATCTGTATGAGGGATGGCATGATAATTATAATTTCACTTCTTTTTTTTTGTTGAGTATGTAAGAGTGGGATGAGATTATTTTCTCAAAATATAATAGTTTATGAGTTAAAATTTATGTAAAAGTTTATAAAAGTTTTAAGACCAATAATATAATATTTCAAATTAATATACACATTATTTATTGTTTTATATTAAAATAAATCATATAGTCAACTTAGATATTAATAGTAAACATTAAATAAGGTGGTAAAGATTTTTGCAAATAAAAATTTGGGTAACAAACTCAACTTTAAAGTTTCAATCATAAAATAAAAGAGTGCAATAAAATAAGAACACAATGAAACTTTAAACAACTCTAAAATTTCAATATGAAAATATAAGTGTACAATAAAATAAGAATACCATGAAAATTTAAAATTTGAAAGAGATCAATAATCAACTATTTAACTTATTTATAATCTCAATATAGGTTATACATGATTTAGCAAATCAATTCTTTCTCTTGCATATTCCTATTATAATTTTACATAATTAAACAACTTTTAAGAAGAGAAAGAGATGAAGAAAGTACAATAATCAATCGTTATTGTTGATTATTTTAAGACAATAATTTATCAATTTGTCCATGCATACTAATGCATTTGAACTATTTTTGTATGCACCTACCATATACATGCATATTCCAAGTTAGTGTCATATTCTATTAACGTGATTGGATTATAAAACTATATAATTGAATTATTTTTTTATGCATGTACAATACAAATGCACATGCCAAGTTGGTGTCATAATGTACATGCCAAGTTGGTGTCAACAGAACCCTCAGGAGACAAGTCAGCCACTTAGACAGCCTGTCCCTTCGTCCCACTATTGTTCTGGACAATTTAAGGCTCAGTCGCTATAATAATATGGGAAAGGGAGCGACTAGATACCTAAAGTTGCTCTCATAGGCCTGCCTTCCAATGATTGTGGTCCAAACTTGCCAGTTCTGTGCCAACGACTCCGGGATTTGAGCCACTTTTTTTAGGCCCAAAGCCTAGGCCACTGCCCAGAATGGAATGAAAGCTCTGAATTAAGTAAAGTAAAGGGAAACAATGATGCAAAAGTAAATAGTTGATCAAGGCATTAACCAAAACCCTACTAGCCACGACAGGGATTTCATCAAACATATCAACGGCATGTTACCTACAGGTATAAACAACAGAGTTAAGTGTAGGGATCTCTTACTTATCTAAGAATCACCATGAACCATTGTTTCCTCATGTCATTTGCTTCCTTATCACTTATTAGATCATAGATACAATATCTATTCAAATACAAGTAAAAACATGTTGAGAGCCAAACATAACTATTGCCATAAAATGAACATATAGCCAACATAATAGGAACATAATTACAATAAACATATCAGTCATCAAAATCCATATCTACACCATTACATTTACACATGAAAATAAATGGAATGAATTTCTCATTAATTAATGCAACAAACCGACCAGAGATGGGACTACCATGTTCCACGCGACCATAGATTAGTTGAGCCAAGTTTCTCTTCAACCAATCACCCCGTGCCATATTCCAAGCATGAATGTGGGACTCATAGAACACATCAAAAATACCAATCAATGTGGATGCCATCGGAGCTCGCCGCCTACACCGTGAGGAATTTGAGTGCCTCCTAGTCTCTCAGGCTTTACCGTACATTTGTAGTTCGATCTAGGGATCACTAGGCCCTACACTAAGACATACTCTCCAGGCTTTACTGTGCATTCCATTCTAGAATCACTAGGCCCAACAGAGAGAAAATCCACCTCTTGACTTTACCGTGTATCCTGTCATTCACCGGCAAGGATTCCTAGGCCCATTGAGGGTCACAATCTGGCTTTACCGCAACCCCCAGTGCGGTTCAGGGGTTACTAGGCCAATGGATTCATGCATCCTCAATCTGATTTAGGGACCACTACCACCATGTGTTTGTCAATTCGGTGATCCACCCCACTTAGCTTTGAATCCAATCCAGCCATCCCACAAAAACTGCATGAGAGAACCCATCTCATGAAAGCTATCAGGAAATGGCAAGGCTAGGTTGAAAACACTGTCACACCCAGCAAAACCCATGCCATGGTAGAAAAGAAACACATGCAATCCCATGCATGCCTAATCTAGAAAGGAAAATACACATGTAATCTGATACCTACAATGAAGCATGTTGTAGCTACTTGATGCTGCCTTTCACTGCTTGATCTTTGCTTCCTCTTACCTTCTTTGCCTTTCTTGCTCCAATAACTTCTCCAAGAAAACTCTAAGTGTCCAAGAGTATGAGAGAGAGAGAGAATAATGAGAGCTCCAAATCTAAACTGACAAAAGATTACCAATTGATCCTCATAAGCCTTTTTATGAATGAGGCCTCTATTTTCTTCATTTTCCATTATTTTCCTTGAATTTTCTCCTCACATGCAACTTGTGACCTTTCACCTCCCTTTTCTCCTAATTTCTATTATTTTCATAAATAAATGTGCCAAAAATGTCATTTTGCCTTTCCAAAGCCTTAGCCATTTCCTTTGCCAATTTCCTTAGCCATAAACAACCAAATGAACAACCCCTAGGATGCCTTGCCCAACATTTAGGTTGGAATAAGTGTCCTAGTCATCTGTGGTTATTGTTTTTAACTTTTATGACATGGAATTTTCACCAAGGTTGTTACAAGTTCAACAAGAACATACATAATCTCATTTCTTTCGCGCACAAACCTGAATGCAACATGGAAAACACGTGGATCTTACCTTTCATTTCTTTTACCCACAAAGGAGAATGAAACAATGTTCAACTCTCAAATATTGCCCTTCAACCACTTGAGATATAGTTGCATATAGACCATAGTTTTTATCAAGGCTCTTAAAGAAAACAACAATAGCAGCAATAAGTAAATCGAACAAAATACTTAACTGTTCTTCTAAAAACTTAAATAAAAATTATAAGAAATTACCTAATAACAACAATCAGCTTCATAGCAGATGAATCTAGATTAGATTTGAATGAGTTCTATCTTAATTAAGCAATCGTTTTTTTTTTAGAAGATTATGGAAAACAACTAGGGTGCAAAGCTATACAACATAATCTCACATGCAAAAGATCAAAGATCGATCTTCTATATTTGTCGAAGATCATATAACTTGCATGCACATTGACATCAATCACTATTAAAATTGTTTATCATGCACCGAAACCAAAAACAATGGGCATGCACTTCATTTATTTAGATTTGGTTTAACAATGAATTTGTAACGATCAATATCCAACACTCTCCATGTACGACACATCTTTTTAATCTTGGTACATGTAATTTTTTTTAGGTGTTGCTTATTCCATGAATTCTTGGATCATCATTTGTCCTTGGCAAATAATAAACCAAGCACTTTTGAAATAACTTTGAAATATTTTTTTTATATAAATATTATTATTATTATATTTATTAATATACTGAATTAAAATAGAGTACTTTTTATATTTATTAAATTAGGTAATTCTGAACTTATCAAATCCTCCTCAGTTAAAGTGGAGTATTTTTTATATTTATTAGGTTAGCTAATTCTAAACTTATCAAATCCTAATCCTAATGAAAAACAGTTAAAAATAGATAATGAGAAATTAACCCAAGATTGAAATGTTATGTGAATATTTAATGAAAATAAAAATATTATGATTATTTTATGTTCCCTTGTTTTGTGAATATTTAGTGAAAATAAAAATATTATAATTATTTTATGTTCGCCAATAATTCATATGCCATCAAATTTTTAACAAAATACAAAAGCTTGAAAAAAAACAGTTTAAATTATTTAGAACTATATTTAGGATACCCCACCCTTCTTATATATAGAATTGTATTTATTTATTCTAGTGAGCCCTCTAGCACCCCACCCTTCTTATATATAGAATTGTATTTATTTATTCTAGTGAGCCCTCTAGCACGGACCAAGAGAGGTTGACGTAGTGATGGATCCCCTTGCATATGATATGATATTAAATGCACCAGCGAATTTCAATAGTATAATTTTTTTCGTGTCAGTAAGAAAGAAATTATTTTAACGTTCATGATATTAAAAATAGTTTATAGGATAGATTGTTTCTTCATCTGTGTGATGTATTTCGTTTTTTTCTATAAGTTTCAAAATAAATGTTCCCACTTTCTCCACGAACCTCTCGCTAAATAGATTATCCCAAGAGCTAGCTGCTAGCATATCTGCATAATTTTCTCTGTTGTCTTTGAAGGCCTCACATTCTAAAATGAAATGTTTCACTGTTTCCACTTTTCAGGAAAAACAAAAAATACATACTCTTTCGTCCTACACTTCTTTTGGACTTTTTCAAAGCTCTGTTTCACAACGGAGTTGATGAGAATTAGTCCTTAACTAAGGGTACAATGCTTTGCTAACCTTATTTGTTTTGATTCCATGTTAATGTCTTGTTACTTCGACCCACAAGGTAAGGTGGGATTTATTTGAATAAATTGTTATGACTTCCTTTTTAGGTAGTAACCACTATTTTTATCATCTTGAAACCTTAACTTGTTTGTTAAGCTACGTTATAAAGTGTTTCTTTAGTTAAGTTATTTCTCATATTTTATATATATATGATTTTGTTTAACTAAATATAAAGTGGTTGTTAAGTTAATTTATTTTATTATTATATAAAAATATAAAAAAATACATATTGTATTTTGTTAAATTAACTATACAATATTTATTAAGTTAAATTATATTATTTTTTATTATTTAATTTTATATTAAAAATATATTATATATTATATCATTATTTTTTATATATATATATACACTATTTATTAAAATTATAATAATAATAATAATTTATTTTTAAAGTTAGAATTAAGTTACATATCAATTTGGTGTGTTAAATTTTCTTGTTTGTGGCACAAGGGACCCATTTCCATATAGTGATTTGAACATTAAATTCTATGTTATTGTACATACTTTAACTCTCTTTAGATTTGTGATTGGATTGCTAAAGCTTATTAAGATGTATATACTCTACTCCCCTTGGATTTATGATTTGATTGATCTATATACTCTAATCCACTCATGGATTTATGATTTGATTGTTAAAGTCTATGGAAGTGGTCATACTCTAACCCACTCTTCTTTTAAATCATTGATCACTCCAAAAAAAACACATTCTTAATCATTAGACTACTCAAAAATTAAAATTAAAATTAAAATCAAAATACTTGACTCATTTATTTTAAAATAAAGTTGTAAATTTATTTAACTTTAATATACCCATCTAATTTAAATATAAATATTTTTAATATATTACTCATATAATATAATATAATTGAGCAGAAACAAGTCTAGTATAGGAGAGATATGTAGATGCAAGGAAAGAATTTAAACATTTTTAAATATCATTGAATTTATAAGATGTAGACGATATAATAATAACAAGTTAAAAGTAATATAAAGCATAATATGGAGAGATGTTGGAATGTTTGTAAAAAGTTAAAATTAATAAATAATAACATTCAATTTGTTATAAGTTAACATCAATTTTATCTTATAAACGAAAATAATTATTCGGTAACCATATTT
The DNA here is from genome assembly GCA_000404065.3 of Pinus taeda. NCBI lineage: Eukaryota > Viridiplantae > Streptophyta > Pinopsida > Pinales > Pinaceae > Pinus > Pinus taeda. The sequence goes on from APFE031008940.1 coordinate 10,985, forward strand.
AAATTTAATTAATAAACACTTAAAAACTTTAATACTAACAATAAGCTTACAATATAACAATATTTTTAACCATGGATATTCACATCCATTTGACCATAGATATTATTAACTTGTAAATATGATTTACTACAATACCGCCGAATATCGTGGATTATTAATACAACATGTCCAAAAACCATCTATCATTTCACAATCAAAATATTTTATAAAAATTTTATTTGAATTTAATTTAGTAACATTTTTTTAATTATAATTACTTTTAAGCTATATCTAAACCCCCTACCACATTAAAATATATAAGATATAAATAGTAGCTATAAATTAACCATATTTAAATTTCATTAATGAGCACATAAAAACTTAATACTTACAATATAACAAGATTTTTACCCTCTGATATTCAACCCCACTTTACCATATAGATGTTATTAAGTTGTGAATGGAATTTGTTACAATATCGTGGGCCACTTTGGGTTAAACACTCTCAATGCTTGTAATGTCATGTTTTTTTTTTCTAGATAAAGGCTATTCTATTAAATAAAAGGAAAATTATTTACAGAGAGGGTTTAACCTCTGAGGGGGTAGCTACCTGCCCTCTATCAAAAAATTCTTGCCAACTTTCTGCTTTCTGGCAATTACGAAAAGGATTTCTCTGACTTTTAGCTGTTACAAAAATTCCAAAATGCTACTGACATTTTCCTTGTGGATTTCTTGCCAAAACATCTGAACAAATACCTTTTGAACAGCATATAAAAACAGACACTTACAAACACCTGGACATAGAACGACACCTGGACAGAGACATTCTTAGACAGACACCTGGACATAGATTAAGCAAACAAACAGACACCTGGGCATAGTCACAACAGCAAGACGCCTGGACGCAGACCTGAACAAAAATGTTGAACATTTGGAAGCGTGTTGGAAGGCTTGGCGAGCTCAGTCCTTCGGAGGCAAGCCGAATTCCTTGTCTGGAGTTAAATTGACCCATTCCAGCATGACGTTATGCTCGACATCCGTTGCGCTTCTGCCTGGTGGGAGAACCAGATGTAGAATGTTGCTAAAACGCGCTGGCTCGCTGTCGATGACGGGCTCCTGAGCAGGTAGGGTCTGGTTCTCCAGTTCCTTCTGTTCTGGGTCATTGAGGACCACCCCCGATGGGCTTCCTGGACTGTTGCTGGGCATCTGGGCACTCGAAGGATCCATGGAAGGATTATCCGAGCTAATCTGCTCCTCTTCTTCCTCAAATATCACCGTCACTAAGGCAGAAATGAGAGGCTTATTAAGCCGGCTTCTAAATTGGAAACGCGCCGAGTGGAAGGAGCTGTTCAGGGAAATGCCTGAACTGTTCGGAGCCGGAGAGGAAGGCGCAACAGGGGTAATGGACGGGCCAGAATTATCAGATGGCGGTGAGGGAGGCGGAACAGAGGATAATGGAGCGATATTGTGCGGAACAGAGTCGCCTCTGCTGCAAGAACCTCCCCTGGAACCAGTGTTACTGCCTCGACGAGGAGTGCCTCTCAGACGCGGCATTGTCAAAATAAGGAGCAGGTCGTATAGACACAGGTGAAAAGAGCGAGGAGGCCAATTGTATGCAGGCAGCACGCTACGACTAAGCCAGGTAGCCAACCTTAAACTTGACTGAAATGAAGAGGAATTGGCTGTGAATAGCCAAAGGGGAAATTGATAAGGGGCATGGACAGGCTTGCGTGAAGCTCTCGCCCAACTGAAACCAGAGTCCGAATGAAGGGACCTAATTCGGACAGATTTCCGAGCTCTAAGCTGCTCTCTGGTGCGCTCTCTTATGAGCCATATGAGGCGCGCTGGTATGCATATTATGCCCTGTTCCATATCCTTTAAACGATGCACACAGAACTCCAAACCAGATTAACATTCCCCTTGCGCATTTACTCCTCTGAGTAGTGCCATAACTCTTCTCCGTTGTCCACAATAACTTAGGGCTATGAATGCCCGTCCCTCATATGCTATGAGCCACCTGGATCGGTTGGAGCCCTGGCCAACTGTCGTCCTGGGCTGCCCAATCATTCTAACGTGGCAATAACACCCGCATCTGGGTGCTTGTAATGTCATGTTATGTTGTATTATCAAAACATATATTAATTAAAAAAAATGACTCAATGAAATTACATAAAAATAGAATTAATAATTGTAATTATTAATTATTAATAATTAAACCAGCCTAGATCTATGCTAACTCTAAATCTATCAAGCTACCAAAGGAAATAAATATCTCGAGGTGCAAACCTTTCCTCAAGTTTTGCACTAAAAAAAATTTTGCACCTTAAGAGATTTGATCCTTCCCAGAGCTTGATAGATCCAAAGTTAAGATGGATCTAAGTTGATATATAAAGCTAAAATTTATTTTTAATTTATATACATAAATGTGTCAAGTCCCACTAGCACAACCGGTTGAGGATGGACCTCCTCAACAAGGCGATAGGATCAAACCTCATGGGGGGTGGTTGTACCTTGTGCTAGGGGGAGGAGACATGTTAAAAAATCAAGTCAGTTGAGGGCTTGTGTGGCCCAGGCCGGGTGCAATCCTCGGGTGACTTTGACGGCTTAAATACCCATGGGTTGTGGCCCAAGCCGGGTACAATCCTCGGGTGACTTTGACAACTTAAATACCCATGGGTTAGGTCTTTTCAAGCCATAGGTCAAGGCTAGAAAATCAAAAACAACTTGACAAACAATATATATAGCTTTCTTAAGAGTTACAAATTTAATAGAACCCATATGCATTTTAACTTATTTTTTATTATTATAAAATTGTAATCATGGTTAATTTTATAATGAGATATAATTATAATTAATTATAATGAAATATATTAATAATAAAATTGATTTTTTTTAAATGATAAATATTATTTAATTATTGTTATTACTTTGTTTAGTTATTTAGTCAATTTTAATGCGCTTATCTATTTTAACAATGTTTTTTCATTGGAAAGGAATTTATATTTCATGAATAGTGAAATACTTTGATAATAAAATTGATGTGATATTTTTAAAGTTTAAGAAAAAAATTTAAACAAGGGCTACATAGTAGCTAGTGCTTGCCACTTAGTTTAAATATAGATTAATTAAACTAATATAGCTTAACTAAACTAAAAAACAATAAAGATATAAAGATTTTATCACAAAAGTAAAACAACTAATAAAATATTGTATTGTTGAATATCAACACCAAAAAATAAGAAATATGATTAACTAATATAGTTTATATTAACATATATACACTTTAATCTCTCTCTCTCTCTCTCTCTCTCTATATATATATATATATATATATAATATATATATATATATATATAACATGTTTTAATATATTAATAAGTTATTTAACTTGAAAATGTGGAGAAAAAAATGATAAGTAATGAAAATGGAAAAAATGAAAAAATAAAAATTAAAAAGTTAAATAAAACTAAAAACAATAAATTAGTAACTAATAGAAATGGAAACTACTAAACAATTTATAATAAGACATTAACCAATGAACTTTCAAATAAGTAAATTTAAATAATAATAACAAAAAATAAATTCTCAATTTTAAACTATGGATAAGCTGCAAAAAAATATTTGGTCAAAGAGAAACTAATATGCAGTCAAAAACAAAACTAAATGTGTAATACCATGCATGCTACAGGTATATATTTTTTAATATTTTAAGAAATTTTAATAATGTCGTTTCATTGGGATGGAATTTATATTTCAAGAATCATGAAATACTTGTTTTGATAATAAAATTGGTGTGATATTTTTAAAGTTTAAGAAATCCATTTAAATAATGAGAAAAAATTATTTAATTATATTTTTATTTTTTTTTAAGAAATTTAGTTGAGTAAATAAATTTTTTAATGTTTAATAAATTTAGTTAACTAAATATATTAGTAAAATTAATATATAAAATTTTAGGATTAATTTGATTGATAAATGTTTTTAATTAACTTTATACAAGTTTTTGGATCAAATTTTATGGAAATTTTAAAGTTGTTAATTATTTTGTTGACGGGTAAATGATCTTGTCTTATATTTAGAGATTTTGGGAAAGAAAGAGGAGATTTGTATGAGGGATGGCATGAAAATTATAATTTCACTTTTTTTTGTTGAGTATGTAAGAGTTTTTTTGTTGAGTATGTAAGAGTGGGATGAGATTATTTTCTAAAAAATAATAGTTTATGAGTTAAAATTTATGCAAAAGTTTATAAAAGTTTTAAGATCAATAATATAATATTTCAAATCAATATACACATTATTTATTGCTTTATATTAAAATAAATCATATAGTCAATTTAGATATTATTTGTAAACATTAAATAAAGTGGTAAAGATTTTTGCAAATAAAAATTTGGGCAACAAACTCAACTTTAAAGTTTCAATAATAAAATAAAAGTGTGCAATAAAATAAGAACACCATGAAACTTTAAACAACTCTAAAATTTCAATATGAAAATATAAGTGTACAATAAAATAAGAATACCGTGAAAATTTAAAATTTGAATATGAAAATATAAGTGTACAATAAAATAAGAATACCGTGAAAATTTAAAATTTGAAAGAGATCAATTATCAACTATTTAACTTATTTATAATTTCAATATAGGTTATACATGATTTAGCAAATCAATTCTTTCTCTTGCATATTCCTATTATAATTTTACATAATTAAACAACTTTTAAGAAGAGAAAGAGATGAAGAAGGTACAATAATCAATCGTTATTGTTGATTATTTTAAGACAATAATTTATCAATTTGTCCATGCATACTAATGCATTTGAACTATTTTTGTATGCACCTGCCATATACATGCATATCCCAAGTTAGTGTCATATTCTAGTAACGTGATTGGATTCTAAAACTATATAATTGAATTATTTTTTTATGCATGTACAATACAAATGCACATGCCAAGTTGGTGTCATAATGCATTGACACCAACTTAGATCCATTTTAACTTCAAATCCACCAAGTGCAAAGAGGGATCAAATCTCTTTTCATTCTAAAAGAGGTTTTCATATCAAGAGGTTTGCATATCGAGAGATTTGATCCCTCTAGATCAAATATATTTTCACTCTAAAAGAGGTTTGCATATCAAGAGATTTGATCCCTCTAGGCACTTGGTAGATCTAGAGTTAAGATGGATCTAGGTTGTGTTACCCACCACTTGTGGGTAGTGTATATAGGAGATTTTTTTTTCTCCTAGATGCTCCTCAATTAACAGCTAACAAACACTTGCAACCACCAGATAGCTCAATGTGTCATTGTCTCCATCACCAAAGCCAACCATGTGGTCCCTTGACCACTTGTCATGATTGTATATTTGAAGGTGGACCTCCCGACCCCAAAGGTATGCCTTTTCATTAGCATAGTTGAGTAATTTTTCTTACTTGTAATGAGCACTTTTGGGCATGGATTGGTGGGGGGATTCGACGGAAAGAGTGAGCTAGGTTTGTACTCTTGTCTCCATTATCAGATTTCACGATTAACCTTGTATCCTAGTCCCATGGGATCTCCTTTCTTGGCCATTAGCTTTAGGGTTGGCACTACATGGGAAATCCCAATTTTGTTTACGTGGTCTTGCTTCCCAACACAATATACATGACTCCCTTCCACTCATTTTAACCCCATTCATCTCTTTTCCCCGTCTAGGTCCACATAGGGTTAGCCTCCCCTCCCCCCCTTGTCCACACCTTGGGTCGGGCATGGAAAGATGCCCAAAGGTTGGTTCATCTAAAAAGAAAAGAAAAAACATATTTTGGCCGCTCTCAATAGGAAATGTACTACAAAATGAAAAAGATGGTTGAGACATACAAATTTAGCACATGGGCAAAGGCCAAACATGAGCTCTACCCCTTACCCATAGCCATCACCTTGGTTTCTATGGGCCCCAGATGAGCCATTTCCATCATTAAGGAACCCCTGATTGTCCCAACCCCTATTGGGCGATGAAATGCCCCACCTCAAGGAGGTATTCGTTGCTATATACAACACAAAATGCTTTCATCCTCTACAACCTCGAGCAGTGATGAAGAAAACTCAATCAAAGACAAAAGGCTTATGAAGAAGGGTGGAAAAACAAAGGTTGGGGTAACTCATGTACCATAATTTTCTCCCTCCTACATTCATATACCCAGGTGTGGGCCTCCCTTTATCATAGCTACCCTTGTGCCATAATCTGTGGTCTAGATGATTCCCTTGATCTTCACTTTGTTCCATCACTTTATCATTTGCCACCTACCACTTGAGGGATGTACCATGGACATGTCACCTCCTTTTAAGGATGAAACCACCTAATAGGATCCTTGGTTAAACCCCTTATTGAACTTGGAGACACTTGTACATTCCAAATCCCACTATGGAAGGACATGCCACCATGAAGTGCCCTATTGATTTCATGACTTGTAAGTTATTTTACTTGATTATTCTAATGACTTGTTGTATTGGAGGGCAAGGTGACACATTGGATCTTATGAAAGATTGCAGGTGGGTCTCCATTTTGGGGCTTGGTCTCCTTATATGGGTTGTTAGCCCTCCAAAGGGCCACATTGGCACTTGTAGGGTGATCGTTGATATCTATGGGCCTCCACCATAGCAGAGAGTACTTCATGGATCCCTAGTACCACTCATTGATTTCCCGTGTTCCACCTTTCGGATGAGGATGATTCACCTGGTTTACCATGCCCAACTGACTCCACACTTGCACCATACACTTGGCAGATGTTCCGAGGTTTAGAGGATGTCTCCTTCTATAGAGGGAGGGATTACATCATCATCCTAGCTCTTACAAATTGTCTACAAGCATTTTCGATCCACTTGGAAACCCATCTGGATGTCCTTGTGCCCGCACACCCACATCAGAGCACCACAAGTTCTTGCTTTGAAAACAAGGGGCCAACCCTTATTTTCGAGGGGCGCTCTACAACCCAGTATAGGGGAGATATGTAGACGTAATGTAAGAAAGTAAACATCTTTAAATAGCGTTCAATTTATAAGATGTAAAGCATTTGTAGAAATTTACATGTCGACTCAATTAAGTAATAATAAAAGGTTAAAATTAATATTGTAATGTTTGTAAAAAGTTAAAAGTAACAAAATAATAACATTCAATTTGTTATAAGTTAACATCAATATTACCTTATAAACTAAAATAATTATTTGGTAATCATATTTAAATATAATTAATAAGCACGTAAAAAACTTTAAATCTTACAATAAGCTTACAATATAACAATATTTTTAACCATGGATATTCATATCCATTTTACCATAGATATTATTAACTTGTAAATAGGCTTTACAACAACACGGTGGGCTAATACTGTGACTCATTAATACAACATGCCCAAAAACCATCTCTCATATCACAATCAAAATATTTTTATAAATATTTTATTTGAATTTAATTTGTAGCATTTTTTAATTAAATCTAAAAGAAAAAAAAAATGATTATAATTACTTTTAAGCTATATCTAAACCCCCTACCACATTAAAAAATATAAGATATAAATAGTAGCTATAAATTAAGATCCATTTTGCCATATAAGTTAAATTAATAATTTTGTAACCATATTTAAATTTCATTAATGAACACATAAAATTTTAATACTTACAATATAATAAGATTTTTAACCATTTATATTCTCCCCCACTTTACCATAGATATTATTAAGTTCTGAATGAACTTTGTAACAATACCATGGATTATCAATACCACATGCCCAAAAACTATCTCTCATTTTATAATCAAAATATTTTGTAAATGTCCATGGGGTCTTGGATAGAGGATGATGAGGTGCTATGCTAAGACATTCCTTGATGTGAAGTCAAGGGTTCAATTCCCAACTCTGATCAGGGAGCTACAAGAGTGATCAAAGCTCTCGAGGTGCAAACCTTTCCTCAAGTTTTGCAATCAAAAAAGAGGTTTGTACTTTAAGTGATTTGATCCTTCTCAGCGCTTGATATATCCGAAGTTAAGATGGACCTAAGATGGTATCGTGTCAAGTCTCACTAACACAACCAGTTGAGGACGGGCCTCATTAGTGATGCGACCAAGGATCAAACCTCACGGACTAGCACAACTAGTTGAGGATGGGCCTCGTTAGTGAGGCGACCCAGGATCAAACCTCACGGACTAGCACGACCAATTGAGGATGGGCCTCGTTAGTGAAGCAACCCAGGATCAAACCTCACGGGAGACACGCTAAACAATCCTATAATATATATATATATATTATATATATATATATATATATATATATATATGGGCCTCATTAGTGAGGCGACCCAGGAATCAAACCTCACGGACTAGCACACCCAGTTGAGAATGGGCCTCGTTAGTGAGGCGACCAGGATCAAACCTCACGGACTAGCACGACCAATTGAGGATTGGCCTCGTTAGTGAAGCAACCCAGGATCAAACCTCACGGGAGACACGCTAAACAATCATATATATATATATATATATATATATATATATATATATATATATATATATATATATATATATATATATAATATATATATGTTTTTATGGGCCTCGTTAGTGAGGTGACCCAGGATCAAACCTCACTGACTAGCACACCCAGTTGAGGATGGGCCTCGTTAGTGAGGCGACCCGGGATCAAACCTCACAGACCAGCGCAACCAGTTGAAGATGAGCCTCATTAGGAAAGCGACCCAGGATCAAACCTCACAGGAGACACGCTGAACAATCCTATATATATATCTATATATATGTTTTTATTACTTTGTTAAGAGTTACACGAAATTAATAATACTCCTATGCAATTCAACTTACTTTTAAAATTGTGATTATGGTTAATTTTATAATGCCATATAATTATAATTAATTAATACATGAAATTTTTTAATAATAAAATTGATTTTTTTAAAATTAAAAAAATGTTTTAATATTATTAATTATTATAAGAATTATTTGTAAATGTTTTTATTACTTTGTTTAGAGTTATAGGTTATTCAATTTTAATACACATATCCATTTTTAACAATTCTTTTTCATTGGGAGGGAATTTATATTTCATGAATCACAATTCTTTCGTAATAAAATTGATCTGATATTTTAAAATTAAGAAATCGTTTTAAATAATGAGAAATTTTATTTAGTTATATTTTAATGTTTTTAAGAAATTTGACAATGCTTATTGATGGGAATGAAATTTATATTTTCATGAATCCTGAAATGCTTTGATAATAAAATTGATGTGATATTTTAAAAGTTTAAGAAATCGTTGTAAATAATGAGAAAATTTATTTAGTTATATATTTTTAAGGTTTTAAGAAATTTAGTTGAGTAGTAAATATTTTTTAATTTTTTAATAAATTAATTAACTAATATATTTGTAAAATATATAATAAGTTGTAAATTAATATATAGTTTTAAGGATTAATTTAATTGATAAATGTTTTTAATTTTGTTTATGTTTTTGGATTCAATTTTATGGAATTTGTAAAGTTATTAATAATTTTGTTGATAGGTAAATGCTATTTGTTTTATATTCAGAGATTTTGGGAAAGAAAGAGGATATTTTTATGAGGGTTGATAATTATAATTTCATTTTTTTATTATGTAAGAGTGGGATGGGATTATTTCCTTAAGAAATAATAGCTCATGAGTTAAGATTTATACAAAGTTATAAAAGCCTTAGGATCAATAACACAATATTTCAATTTAATATACACAATATTTATTGTTTTATGCTAAGATAAATTACATAATCAACTTAGATATAAATAGTAAACATTAAATAAGGTGATAAAGATTTATGACACTAAAAATTTGGGCAACAAACTCAACTCCAGTGTTTCAATAGTAAATAAAAGTGTACAATAAAATAAGAACACCATGAAACTTTAAACAACTCCAAAAATTCAATATGAAAATATAAGTGTACAATAAAATAAGAATACTATGAAAATTTAAAATTTGAAAGTGACCAATTATCAACTATTTAACTTATTTATAGTCTCAATATAGGTTATACATGATTTAGCAAATCAATTTTGAAAGTGACCAATTATCAACTATTTAACTTATTTATATTCTCAATATCGGTTATACATGATTTAGCAAATCAGTTTTGAAAGTGACCAATTATCAACTATTTAACTTATTTATAATCTCAATATAGGTTATACATGATTAAGCAAATCTATTTTGAAAGTGACCAGTTATCAACTATTTAACTTATTTATAATCTCAATATAGGTTATACATGATTTAGCAAATCAATTCTTTCTCTTTCATATCCTATTATAATTTACATAATTAGACAACTTTCCATAAGAGAAAGAGATGAAGAAATTACAATGATCAATCGTTATTGTTGAGTATTTCCAAAGAAGAATTTATTGAGTTGTCCATGCATACTAGCACATTTGAACTATTTTTCATGCACATGCCATATACATGCATATGCCAAGTTGGTGTCATGTTCTATTAACATGTCTGGATTCTAAAACTATATAATTGAATTATTTTTGTATGCATATGCGATACAAATGCACATGCCAAATTGATGTCATAATGTATTAACACTAACTTAGATCCATCTTAACTCTAGATCTACCAAGCACATAGAGGGATCAAATCTCTTTTCACTCTAAAAGAGGTTTGCATATCAAAATATTTGATCCCTCTAGATCAAATCTCTTTTCACTCTAAAAGAGTTTTTCATATCAAGAGATTTGATCCCTCTAGGCATTTGGAAGATCCAGATTTAAGATGGATCTAGGTTGTGTTACCCACCACCTATGGGTAGTGTATATATGAGAAAAAACTTCTCCTATATGGTCCTCAGTCGATAGCCAACAACCCCTTCCAACCACCAGATAACTCAATGTGCCATTGTCTCCACCACCTGAGCTAGTCATGTGATCCCTCGACCACTTGTCCTGATTGTATGTTTGAAGGTGGGCCTCCCAATGCCAAAGGTATGACTTTCCATTGGTATAGTTGAGTAATTTTCCTTACTTGTCATGAGAACTTTTGGGCATGGATTGGTTGGGGGACTTGGCAGAAAGAGTGGGCTAGGTTTGTACTCTTGACTCCACTACTCGATTTTGCAATTAGCCTTGTGCCTTGGTCCCGTGGGATCTCCTTTGTTGGCCATTAGCTTTAGGGTTAGCACTACATCAGAAATCCCAATTTTGGTTACGTGGTCCCGCTTCCCGACACCATATACATCATTCCTTTCCACTCATTTTAGCCCCATTCATCTCTTTTCCTTGTCGGGTCCACATAGGGTTAGCCTCCCCACTCCCCTTGTCCACACCTTGGGTTAGGCTTGAAATGTTGCTCGAAGGTTGATGCAGCTAAAAGGAAAAGAAAAAACATAATTTGGACACTCTCAATAGGAAATGTACCACAAAATGAAAAAGTTGGCCAGGACATACAAATTTAGCACGTGGGCAAAGGCCAAACATGATTATTGTGGTTCCTCTGAGCCCCAAATGAGCCCCCTCCATCATTAAGTAACCCATGATTGGCCCAATCCCTAGTGGGCGATGAACTTCCCCACCTTAATTGGGTATCCACTGTTATATACCACACAACATGCTCTCATCCCCTGGAGCCCCGAGCAGTTATGAAGAAAAATCAATCAAAGGCAAAAGGCATATGAAGAAGGGTGGAAAAAAAAAAGGTTGGGTAACTCATGTACCATGATTTTCTTCCTCTTACACTCATATACTCAGATGTGGGCCTCCTTTATCATAATTACCCTTGTACCATAACATGTGGTATGAATGATTGCCCTAATCCTCACTCTGTTCCATCACTTTATCATTTGCCACCTACCACTTGATGGATGTACCATGGACATGTCACCCCCTTTTAAGGATGAAACCACCTAATAGGATCCTTGGTTAAACCCATTATTGAGCTTGCAGACACTTGTACATGCCAAAACTTGTTATTGAAGGGCATGCCACCATGAAGTGCCCCATTGATTCCAGGACTTGTAAGCTCTTTTACATGATTATTCTAATGGTTTGTTGTATTTTAGGGTAAGGGAATCTGTTGGATCTTATGCAAGGTTGCAGGTGGGTCTCCATTTAGGTCGCAATCTCCCTATACAGGGTCCTAGCCCTCCAGGGAGCCACATCGACACTTGTAGGGTGAGCGTTGAGAGCCATGGGCCTCCACCATATCAGAGAGTGCTTCATGGATCCCTAGTACCACTCAATGATTTTATGTGTCCCACTTTTATATGAGGTTATGCACCTGGTTCAACATGCCTAGCCAACTCCACACTTGCACCATACACTTGGTAGATGTTCTAGGGTCTAGAGGATGTCTCTCATTGCATATGGAGGGCTTACATCATCATCCTAGCCCTTATAGATGGTTTACATGCATTTTTGATCCACTTGAAGACCCATGAGGATTTTCTTGTGCCCCCACACCCAAGTCAGAGCACCACAGGTTCTTGCTTTGAATGAAAGGTTCCAACCCCTTATCCACTATGTTGGGAGTCCATTTTTACATGCTTTGGACTTCACTAGGCATTTTCAAAGGGCTAATGACTCATTATGTTGATAATTTTTCCCTCTTGAGAGGCTTATCTTTATGTTATTGAGCTATTTGGTGGGCTTGTCACCAAAAGTATTGTTATTATGCACATTATTTTATTTTAGGGGCATTACTAGTCCAAATTAGGCCATTCGAATTCATTAGAGATTGCATAAATACAAGTGAGGTGATTGATTTTCAACATCATTACTTGGGTTGGGTTATTTTGTCTTGTAAGATTTTCGCTATCCTCTTTGTAGGACGAGTTTGGATGTTATGGATGAATTTTGATGTTTGGATATCTCTCTCTTGTCTTGGAGCTTCATTATTGGCATAATTTGATGATTGGATACACTCTGTTGTACATGTAAGTGCTCTTTTCATGCTTATTCTTGTTATTTACTTTGTCACATGAATGTTGTTGGGATTTTTGTTATACAAGTCTGAAATTTACTGAGTTTCTATACGAATTAGTGGAAATTGTGATCTTTATAGTGTTGCATCATATCACGGGCCATGTATGAATGGGTGAATGCTCTTAGAGATAATTTGTGATAAATACATCTTGATAAGTCATCAATTATTGCAAATCAAAGTATAAAGTCCTTGAAGTAGCTGCTCATGCCCTAATTCCATGCGAAGTTGTTTTAAGGCCTCCTTGACTTGGTGAACTCTTTCCAAACCATAAATTCTTCTTGACTCCATCTCTCCCAAAGGAAAAGTCACTAATCCTCCATAAGTGATCACTTTCAAAGCTTATTTCTCCCACCTTCCCCTCTTTTTCTAGGCCTAGCCTCCATAGGTCACCTAGGGAACCAATTTTCTCACGATTTAGCATCAAAAGAACTTGATCTCTTGTCCACAATTGCGCTGGTGTGTCCTTTAGAGCCCCTCCAAATTTCACAAAATTACAACAGTGGGATCTCTAGATATTGCAAGCCCTAGTTTAGGGACCATTTCTTGCCTTAGGTTTCCCTAGTCTAGTGACCTCATTTGGATCATTACACTCTATTTCAATAATATTCGCTCATTGATCCTCTTCTCTTTCACAATTAGGTTAATCCCCTCCTTGGTTGATCAATTCCATACCCTTGACCTAGTTTTGGGTTTGCTTGGCCTTATGTGTTCCCACAACCTATTTACACCAATTTCACAAAGATAACATAAAATCCAAGTCTCCATAAAGATATCTAGGTCTAGGAACCATCTTGACAAAGAATACTCTTAAATCCTTTCCCTAAGGATCTTCTTGGCCCTTCCTAAAGAGCCCATCACCTTGCTTCTAAAGCAAGAAATCCATACAATTGAGTCTCTCTTGTGAATAAGCATTGGAAATAATATTTCATCATTTCATTGACATATCCATTATCATGATTCCTCTCATACCAGGTCTCCTCCCATCGGTGAAAGTCTGATAGAGCAAGGAGCCTTAACTGAGGTGGCAGTGTGCTATCACTCCATTGTTGCCCTTGACTTAGTAGTTGCTCCATAAGATCCCCTCCTAGCTCCATTGTTGCCCTTGACCTAGTAGTTGCTCCATAGGATCCCCTCCTAGGACCCCTCCTAGTTTGAGTGGTAATAGACTTGTTTAATTCCCCCCTTCAAATAGGCTACATTTTTCATGAATACCATGGGTTCTAAACACCACGAATCAATACCATGGACCACTCTTATTTTTATTTTTATATGTTTTTTTATTCTATTTTTGTGCCCAAAGGCATTATATAACCCAGTATGGGGGAAATGTCAAGCGTAAATGTTTAACATTTAACATTTCTATGTTGGCTCAATTCAAAATAAATAAATATGAAAATTAATAATAAAAAGTTAAAAGTAATATAAAGCTCGATGTGTGTAACATCTAAATGTTGGATCAATTAATAATAAAAAATTAAAGTTAAAGTCAATTTGTTATATCTTGATTTTGTTATTGACTTCTCAATAGGCTTTGTTACAATACCATGGCTTATCAATACCACATGCCCAAAAACCATAACTTATTTCACAATCAAAATATTTTTAATAATATGACATGATTCTTAACCATGGATATTCAACCCCACTTTAGCGTGGATAATATCAACATGTAAACATTCAATTGGTTGTAAAATATTAGACCTATATTTTGGATCAATCATGTCAAATAAAATACAATAATGAAAACTTAAAACAATCATGCACTATATTTCCTCTAGTAGTGGTGAGGATGAAGGGTTTAGATATATCTCAAAAGAAATTATAACCTTTTTCCTTTTAGATTTAATTAAAAAATGTTATAAAATTAAATTAAAATAAAATATTTATAAAAATATTTGATTGTGAATATAAGTTATGGTTTTGGACATGTGGTATTGATAAAGCCATGGTATTGTAACAAAATCCTATTGACAAGTCAATAACAAAATCAAAATATAACAAACTGACTTTAACTTAACTTTTATTATTAATTGATCCAACATTTAAATGTTTCATGCATCTAAAAATAATTCTCGTAGAAATTAATCAAGGTTTTAATAAAATTAAAAATGAGAATACTTTTAGATACAAATATGTGAAATTTATATAATATAAATAATATTTTTAAGAACTAGCATAGATCCATCTTAACTAAGGATTCGAGTGATGAGAGCAAGAAAATTGAATAACAATAATATAGGAAAGATAGTGCATAATTGTTTTAAGTTTTCATTATTGTATTTTATTTGATATGATTGATCCAAAATATAGGTCTAATATTTTACAACCAATTGAATGTTTTAATTTAGATACTTTCTTAAACAAAATATCATGGAATCAAATTTAAGTGAGAGAGAAGGGGGGCGAGAGGGAGGGAGAGAGAGAGAGAGGGAGATAGTGACAAAGCTGGAGGGCGGAGAGAGAGAGAGAGAGAGAGAGAGAGAGAGAGAGAGTGATGGGGGAGAGAGGAGGAGAGAGGAAGGAAGAGAGAGAGGAGGGGAGAGAGAGAAGGAGAGAGGGCCAGAGAGAGGGAGTTACAAGGGAGAGATTGGGAGAGTTTGAGGGAGACAGGAGAGGAGAGAAGAGAGAGAAGAGGAGAGGAGAGAGATAGGGAGAGAATGGGAACAAAGAGAGAGGGAGACACAAATATGGAGGGGAGAGAGAGAAGGAGAGAAGGAGATAGATAGAGAGAGAGAGAGAGAGAGAGAGAAGTGATGGGGGGAGATATAGAGGGAGGTGGGAGAGAAGGACAAAGAGTGGAAGGAAGAGAGGGAGAAGGAGAGAGACATGGAGTTGGATGGGGGGAGAGAAGGAGGGGAGAAGAAAGACATACAAGGAGAAAGGCTGGGGGTGAAGAGGAAGTGAAAAGGGAGAGATGGAGTGAGAGTGAGGGAGAGAGCAGAGTGGGAGAGAAGAGAGAGAGAGAGATCGTTATGGAGAAAGAGTGTGCATGTTTGGGGGTGAGATAGAGAGAGGGAATAAGAAAGAAACACGTAGATCAAATATATATATTATATAGTATTATATAACTAGCCTAGATCCATCTTAACCCCATATCTATCAAGTCTCAAGAGGGATCAAATCTCTTGAGGTGCAAACCTTTCCTCAAGTTTTACACTAAAAAAGAGGGTTGCACCTCAAGGGATTTGATCCCTCTCGATGATTGATAGATCCGAGGTTAAGATAGATCTAGGCTGGTATATTTTATTTTGAACGAGTTAAAATGTATTACATTATTATTTTTATTTAGTTTTAATTTTAATGTTTAATGTTTAATTTTATTTTTATATAATTTGACTTAGTTAGAATGTTAAACATTACATTACAACATCTCTACCATACTGGGTTGGAGAGCGCCTCTTGGCGCAATGAATAAAATTTAAAACTATGTAAGAGTAAGATGAGATTATTTTCTCAAGAAATAATAGCTCAAAAGTAAAGATTTTTTTACAAAAGTTCATAAAAGTCTTCGGATTAGTAACATAAGATTTCAACTCAATATACATAATACTTATTGTTTTATGCTAAGATAAATTACATAATCGACTTAGATATAAATAATAAACATTAAATAAGGTGATAAAAATTTATGCAAATACAAATTTGGGCAACAACTTCAACTCCGAAGTTTCAACAATAAAATAAAAGTGTACAATAAAATAAGAACACCATGAAACATTAAATAACTCCAAAATTTCAATATGAAAAATATAAGTTTATAACAAAATAAGAATACCACGAAGTCACCAACTAAGCAACTAAGTCCCTAAGCTCTGCAACCTGCTACGTGCATTCACAGGCTAGTTGGCCGCGTAAGGGTTGCGCCCCTTCTGCCATGGATGAGCTGGGCTCATCCTAGGCTCCTGCTATCTATCTTCTGTCCTCCCCTAAGGTTGATGATGCTACGTTCAAGACTCTTCTGGCTTCGATGCCAGCCAAGAAAAAAGCGATTGCTTCGAAGTTTGTTAAAAAGCTGGAAAATATACTGGAGGTGTCCCTTCCTCCGGAGGGGCTGATCAAGGTAGCTTTGCCATTAGCGGAGAGGGCCCTGGTAGGACAGTTCACTAGCATTTGGCCTTCTCCCAAAGCCAAAGAAACTTGGGTTTGCAGGAATTGGAGACCGTTAATCAAGTGTAGAGCCTCTAATCTACACCTACTTATCTACCATTTTCCTCAATCATTCCTTATCTTTCCTTATCTTTTGCCTCATTTTCACCATAAAACCACCTAGATCATTACATTAGGTGTTATTAAGCATGATTAAGTAAGTTTTGCTAATGAATGACTATTTGTTTAGATTTTGACTTACTTGCAGGAATCCTGCAACTATCTGATGATCCTGCAGCTATCTGAAGATCCTGTAGCTATCTGAAGATCCTGCAGCCTTTTTGTTAAACGCAATGTTCCACGTGTCGGTTTGCCAGATGAGCCACATGGGCACTTAGGTGTCAATGTGCTCGAGGTTCCTGTCCTATTTTTCCAGCCATCCACGTCATCTTTATCCACGGTCAAAGCTGGGCAGGTCACGGTCAACTCAA
>APFE031008942.1:0-19352 GCA_000404065.3 Pinus taeda
GATGAAGATACAGATGTCGTTCAAATACACTACCACAAATTAGTTGGTGAAGGGCCGCAAGATGTCATCCATCAGCCTCACAAATGTTTTGAGGGCATTCGTCAACCCAAAGGCATGACCAACCATTCAAAAAGGCCTTCCTATGATTTAAAGGTATTCTTCCACACATCAGAGGGTTTGATTGGTACTTGGTGATAAATTAAATTCAAACCAGTCTTACTGAAATATTTTTCGCCCTTGAGCTGGTCCAAAATGTCATAAATTTGTGGGATTGGATACCTATTCGAGAGAGTTGTCTTTTTTTTTTCCTCAAAAAAAGCGTAATTTTCATTAAAAAGATAGGAAAATTACATGTTGTATGATACTTCAGATATGAATTGTTGTCAGCAAAAAGGGAGTATTTTCTAGAGCTATTATAAGCTTTACAAAAACTATTATGATGCTTACTGATAATAAACTTTTGAGAGGTCCAGTAAGTTTATGAGAATATGAGTTTTGTCCAAAAATATACTGAAAACTGGTAAGTTATATACATAGAAGGAGAAAGTAAAAGAAAAGTTGGTGAATGATCTAGCGATCATTCTGATAGGAACCAATCATGTCCATAAAAGGACGATGATAGTAACTGTAGAAACTGTCGCCCTTGTATTCCTGTATCTGCCATTGACCTCTGTTCAGTTGCGCTGCCTCTTTGGATAAACGATCAACGATCTCATTCCTTTCCTTGTATATATGTGAGCATGCAAATGAATGAAATTGGGACTTTAGAGAAAGGATATCAGTCATAATATCTCTAAGTGTGTGCAAGTGACAATGCTTAACTTCATTTGTCCAGTTAATTATGAGCTGTGGGTCTCCGAATATCTGAAGTTGTTGGCAATTTTGTTCTTTTGCAAAAAGGAGAAGGTATTTTAGGCTGCTTAATTCAGCATAGTTGTTGGTGCCTCTGCCAAGGCTGAACTTGATTCTATAAGACATTATATTATCCATATGCAACACCGCCCCTCCAACACAGCCTTCAGCTTGTACTGAGACATCAAAATAACCCTAGGGGGAGTTTATGTCTATGGATTCCTGGGTAATGATTCGAGGGGGTCGGATGTCTTGGTCCTCCGGGAGCAAATTCTATAAATTCAACAATGATCGGACTCCCACAGAAGTGATGAAATTTTCTTGATGTGCCATTTTTACTATAGCTCCTGAATTTGCCTCTAAATTTCATCGTTCTCCAGAGCAAAGCGTCAGTAGATCAGTTTGTTGGGTATCAAAACGCCCAAGGTCAGATTGATGGAGTGCTTGACCTCACAGTGCAGGGGTGCCTCTGTTGGTGAGGTGAAGATGTCCCTGTACTCCTCCACGACCTTGTCTATCTGTTGTTATCACATGGAGGAGCCTTATTTCGAGGTTGTGGATGTGGCCACAATCTTATTCTTTCCCTGAGGGAAAATCATAAGGAAGACAAATTTCCCAGTCTGGGAAATGATCTTACTGCATTTCTTCACAAATATTAAAGAGATGGTGGTAGGTGGTGCTACCTCGAGTATCATGTATACCTTGTTTCCCAAATAAATAATAATAGTGCGAGGCCTACACTGATATACAACAAGATGATTCCACAAGTATGGTTGGCCTAATAAAACATCACAAAATTCAAGAGGATAAATATCACACAATACCTCATATGTAAAGGACTTGATCTTGTAGGGAAGGCGGCATTGTTGGTTGGCATATAGATCTCGTCCTTGGTGAATCCACTCGATGGTGTATGACTACAACTATGGAGTGGTTGGTAGGCCCAACCGCTTCACAACCTCTACTGAAATGAGGTTCTTTTGGATTCCACTGTTGACAATGAACTGGAATGAAGAACCCTTCACCCACATCTGTGAGTCAAAGAGTTTCTTCCCCCTCCTTTGGATCTTCGGGCTCAATCTTTTAGATCTTAGTGGTGGAGACGATGGCATTGGGCTCCGCGTCAATAATATGCTTCCCTTTGTCATTCCCCTTTTTGAGTTCTTACTCGGAGTCAAAACATGCATCTGATTCGGAAGCCTTAAGCTCAGCCAACAATGACTACTTGGCTCGACACTCAATTATTTGTGAGTGGGGCTTTTATGGAACTCACACCATTTCCCTATGTCATTATTTGTCTTTGTGTCATTATTCTATGCTTGCGTATTCAACGGGTTGTCCTGGGTCGTTGCGCCTTGGCTTTGTCCTTTGTTCTACGATATGGGGGAACCTTTCCCTTGCTTATGATTCACAAATACAAAGTCTCGCTTCTTTTTTTAAAATTTATTCTTGATCTTGACAACATATCAATAGGCGACACTATGCAAGAAGATGTCCCATAACTCCATATCATCCTAGATGTACTTGTATAGACAATCACGGTACTTGAGTGAAAAATTCTTCTCAAAATCCTTGATACCCACCTTCATGCAAAGGGTATGAGAAATATTTTTGAACTTTGGCATGTCTTGGTCCTTTCACTGCCACAATGTGGTCCGCTTTATGTATTTATCTTCATAGCTCCTGATAGTGTAATGTTGTTCCTTGATGGTGTCTTAGAAATAATTCCAAGTGGGTGCAGGTAAAATCAATGAGGGTTCCCTCTCACCCTTCTGTTCACAATAGGTTTCCCAATAGTCCTTGACAGGGGGGTGACTTTGAGGAGTGAAAAAGTAATATTTTCCCGACTGGAAAAGTCATGAACTGAAAATTATCCTTCCAACATATTTAACCATATATCGACAATGTCTGCATCTATTTGGCCTTCAAATATGGGAATGTTAAAGTTGACTTGTACCTTAAAGGGAGTGGCACTACTAGAGTGGTTGTTGGATGAAGATGCGTCGCTTGTGGGTAGTTGTTGAAAGATCTAGGCATACTTATCCATCGTCGCATTCCTCTGTGGCTCAAGGGATTCCTCAAGAAATATTTTGAAAGGATATCCTACTCCCTCATATTTCGTTTCTTCCACTATGGGAGGTCGTCAGGGTTTGCGAGGTTGGTCTTGTAAAGGTTCAACCAGTTTGAGCCCTAACTCCTTATACCCGAAAAATTGCTAAAAATAGTAAATGTTGCTATAATAAAGGAAACTGATGAAACCAACTGGAGGTCAAGGTGGAATAGGTGGGTGGCCACCAATATCCACCTAGATCATCAAATATCTGGGCTTCTATTTAAAAACCAATTCATATAGGAATCATGACTAGATGTGGTTATTGGCCTAAGTGGAGAAAAGGCCTAAGCATTGGAGTTTCAAATGTTTCTCAAGAGCTGGTAGGTTAGTACTGATCAAATCAATACTTGAAGCCATCCATATTTTTTGATTGGCTCTAACTTGGGTTCTGAAAGGAATTTTAGCAAATATAAGGAAACTCTGTGGGAGGTTCTTGTGGGATGGGTCTAAATAAGAAGTTGTTCTTCCATGGGTGGCTTTGGAAAAGATAACATTTCCTAATTCATGGGGTGGTTGGGGCCTTAAGGACCTTCTTATTTTTGTGAAAGCCCTTTTGGATTAGAAAGCTGAATAAAAGAACCTTGAATTCTTAAGTCATACAGAAAGAAACCATTTATTATTTCAATGTTGTTGGATGAGGCCTGATGGACCAATTTATTGATGCTCTTTTATGGAGAACGATGAAATCAAGAGGCAAATTTAGGAGTTATTGCAGAAATGGCTCATCAAGCCATGTTCATCACCCTGTGGGAGCCTAACCATGTTGGTACAGAAGAAGGATGAGACCTGGAGACTCTGTATTGACTATCCGGTGTTAAACAAGATCACTATCCAGAACAGGTATTCGATCCCACAGATTGATGACCTTCTGGACTAGCTCAAGGGGGCCAAATATTTTAGTAAGATTGACTTAATTCCAGTTATCACCAAGTACCAATCGAACCCCCGATGTGTGGAAGTCTGCCTTCAAATATAAGGAGGGACTTTTTGAATGGTTGGTCATGCCTTTCAGGTTGATGAATGCCCCCACAACCTTCATGAGGCTAATGGATGACATCTTGCAACGCTTCACAAACTCATTTCTGGTGATGTATTTGGATGACATCCTAAGCTTTGGACAGAGTTAGGAAGATCATCTCCACTTTATTCGACATATCCTCCAAACCCTGTGACAACACAAGTTGTGTGCCAATTTGGAGAAATGCACTTTTGGTATGACCCACGTTCAATACTTGGGGTACATCATTGATGAGTGGGGTGTGCATGGGGACCCAACGAAGATACAAGTCATTTGGAATTTGCTATCCCAAACCACTCTAACAGAGTTCCACAACTTTCTGTGTCTCACCAATTTCTACAGCAGGTTTGTGTTGGGGTTCTCTCAGATCACCTGACCTTTAACTCAAGTCACCAAGGGCTGAGAGAAAGCAAAGTTATTTTGGTCTGAATCCCAACAAAAGGCATTTGCGAAGTTGCAGCATTGCCTCTTCTCTGCACCAATGCTCACATTACCAGACCTGCAACAACCATTTGAGATTGAGATAGATGTCTCCAACTATGATATTGGTGCAGTTCTTAGTTAATAGGGGCTTCTAGTGGCATATCCATTAGGGGAATTTTGAGGTATAAAATTGGTCCTCCTAAGGAAATTATATAATAATAGTGGAAATAATAAAATAAGATTATATTACATCATCAAATTTTAGAGGGGAAAAAAGAAAAAACTATTTTTTTCAACTCGTATTTTCAATTTATATCCCTATGGATTTACTCAAATTTTGAGCGACAACACTTGTTGGATACATAATTTGATTCCTCATCCAAGGAGTACCCATGTTCCATACTTTTGATGGACCCTTCTACTCAGAAAATGAGAAATACATGAAAAACGTGATTGCAATCATGTTTTTTAATGTATTTCTCATTTTTCATGTAGCAGGGTCCATTGAAAGTATGCAACATGGGTACTCCTTGGATGAGGAATTAAATTTTGCATCCAAAAAGTACTCCCGCTTGAAATTTAAGTAAAATGTTAGGGAGATAATTTGAAAAATTAGTTTTATTATTTTATTATTTTTTAATCATTTTACTTTTTTACTCCAAAAATGGTGTATCATCCCCCATGGTTGACATCATCATCTTGAATCGTATTGGTTCTTATAAATTTTATTTTGGTTGTACAATTTCTTAGGAGGCCCATTTTAGACCTCAAAATTCCTCTAATGCAAAGTGAGACACTTTCAGACACAGTCTGAAAGTATTCCACCTATGAAAAGGAGATGTATCCCATTGTGTAGGCTTGCCGACAATGGAAGCATTACTTATGGGAAATGAAACGATCATCCACACAGAACATTGACCCTTGCAGTTAATACAAACACAAGGGAAGTTGTACAATGATCGCAACCAGAAATGGTCCACATACCTACAACGGTTCCATTTGAACATTAAGTACAAGAAGAGCAGCACGAATAATGTTGCAAACTGCCTCGACTGATCGTTGGTCATGTCACTAACCAATGGGCTCGACTCTTGTGGGTATGAGATTTTGGGGTGGCTACATATTTACAAGAGCGATCCAAATTTTGGCAACACATACCAGACACTCGTGGAAAGCAAGAAAGCTCCAAATTTTCACCTCCGGGATGCACTATCATGCCACCTAGGACACCTCTGTGTTCCTTCAAGTGAGTGTTCCAAGATGATTTAGGAGGTGCACTACAGTTGGGTCATTGGACATTTTACATTAGAGAAAATAGTGGTAGTGCTGCAGAAGTATTTTTATTGGCCAAACCTTCGACAAGATGTTGGGAAGTACATCAAATCCTGCACTGACTGCGCCATTTCCAAACTAACCATCAAGAAGCAAGGCCACTCCTCTTCCTACTCCTATTCGACCTTGGGAATCCATATCTATGGATTACATGTCAGGCCTTCCTTCTACTAAGAATGGCAACGACTGTGTTTTCATGGTCGTTGACATATTCTCTAAGATGGTCATTCTAGTGGACAGCAAGAAGAGTATCACAACATAAGCCACTGCTAATATCTTCTTTGAATGAGTGTGGGTACACTTTGGGATACCATATTACATATCTCAAATCGAGACAACAGGTTCCTAAGTACATTTTAGTCAAGTTTCTGGTCGATGTTGGATACCAATCTCACTATGTCCATGGCTTTTCACCCCAAAACTAATGGAAAAATAGAGGTCATTAACAAGATGATCATACACATTCTACGTATTTACAACTCGAAGCATCCATGCACATGGGATGAAAGCCTTCCCTATGTAAATCACGACTACAAAAAATCTCTCTATAACTCAATTGGACACAACCCATTTTAGGTGGGGTTGGAATTCCAGCCACTATGTCCCATTGATGTGGCCATACTATTTGTAGCTACTCAAGAAGATTTGGCTCATGTCCAGTCTAAAGCTGACAAGACCAACAACTTCATTGAGTGCATTTAGCAAATCCATCAACAGGTCCATGACATATTGGATAGAGCTAATGATAAGAACAAGCAGCGTCATGATCAACATCAGGTGCCCCAATAGTTCCAGTTGGGTGATAAAGTTTGGTTACATTTGCAGAAGGAGCGCTTCGCTGGGCCCCACCGCAAACTTTTCCCACTCCAATATGTTTAAAATAAAAACAATAAATGCTAAAAATAGAAATGTTATAAATAGAATTGCTATAGATAGCATTTCAAGTACCAGTGATGGAAATAACAACAAGGAATGCAAAAAATAAAAATGATAAAAATAGCATTGCTATAGATAGCATTTCAAGATATATTCCAATTTTAATTAGTCCCTGAATTAAAATTCAAATTTGATCTCAGTAGTTGTTGGTAAAATAATTAGTTAATTAATCTTGACTTAATTAGTTGGAGAAAATGAAACATGAAGTCCATGCGAAGACATGCAACAATTATCCCTTTGATTGAGGAAGTTATCCCTTAATAAGGAGATAAGGATGATTTGTATTTGAGTTGTCGTTAGTTAGCTCAGTTAACTGAGTTAATTCCAGTGAGATTAGTTCCAACAGTTTGTGGAACTGATTGTGAGTTCAGTTAGTCAATGCATGCATGCATGCAACTAGTGTACTTCAGATAACTGAATATTCTCTCATAAATAACTCATGCATGTCAGTTCAGACAAAGACCCAGTTGATAGTAAAGGAGGGGACAATGTACTATCACCTAGAGGAATTTTCCTATATAGGAAACTCTTCCATGCAGAAGGAATTACCTCCTTCAGGATTGCACAATTATTTCAGAGGTCAGTGTTGTGTGTGAGGTGAGATTCACACAGGTTGTAGCTGGAGGACCTAGGAGAAACTGCACAAGGAAATAGGAGGCTTGGAGGACTGAAGGAAGGCATATGTGTTGTCTATTTTGTCTATAAGCAGTAGTGAGGGATTGTACTGAGAGCTGAATAGCTTGTGAGCTAAAGCTTTATGTAATCCTGAGATATTCCACTTGTATGATAATACAGATATCGGGGTTTTTAGCTAAGGCTTTCCCCGAAGTATTCTTCTGTGTTTCATGTGTGATTGATTTCTTCTTCATCTGTTATATGTGTTATGTTTGATCTTGCTCAAAATCGATTAAGCTTCTGCAAGTTTGATTGTAGAGTAGATTAAGTATATTGCTTTAGTTACATTGCGTTATCAGTTTAATCTACAGGAGAATTTATACATGGTATCGGAGCGAGGTTTTGTAGAAAAAGTTCTACAGTTTATCGGAGAAATGGTGAGTCTTGCTCTCCTTGGTCTTCCTAAGAGTTAGCATAGCTACCAAGAGAACAGTATACAAGGAATAGAGAAACTGTCGGATTGGGAATGACTGTGGTCGGATCTCATGCAGGAGGAGCACTAGAGATGGTTCTTCATCCAAGAATGATGAAGAAAATCTAGCCTTAGCCAGTAAGGCAAGGAAAGGGAAGGAGAAGGGTTCTCATCCTAAATCGAGTTCTTCTCCTGGAGGGAAGAAGGAAAACAAATCTAAAGTAAGATGCTTTAATTGTCATGAGGTGGGCCATTATGCAACTAATTGTCCATTGAAGAAATCCAAGAAGGGATCCTAGGAAGGATTTGAAAGTGAGGCATTGGCCTCTCAGTTCGAATTGGATTTTACCCTCATCGCATGCATGGTTTCATCGATGATGGGTTGTGGTTGGGTTCTTGATAGTGGAGCCTCATTCCACATGACATGCGATAAGAGTTTGTTCAGTACCTTGGAGGAGAAAGACCTCAAGATACTCATAAAGATGGGTAATGATGAAAAGTATAGTGTTTTAGGAGTGGGCACAGTTTCTTTTCAGAGGGAGCATGGAGCTCACATTACCTTGACAGATGTGAAGTATGTGCCAGGACTGAAGAAGAACTTGGTATCGATTGCAATACTGGAGGACAAAGGCTATTATGTAGTCTTCAGTAAGGGAAAGGTTTTCCTTAGACACATCACCACGAGATAGGTGAAGCAAATCGGTTCACGAGTCAAGAACCTATATGATCTTGAGGTTCAAGATGCATGTAAAGCCTTGAGGAGCAAGGCAACTGTTGGAGACTTGGTGGTTGAGAGGGAGAGTACATTACCTCTCAACATGCAGTGCCAGAAGAAGTCTCAGACAATTGTGGAGGAGCCATAAATGGTGAAGCAGCGTCAGGAGGTTGTGGAGTAGCCACAACTAGAGAAGCCAAGAGGAGATCGAGCCAAGTGGGCAGAGAAATCACATGCAACCATACCTCCAGGTGTGAAGTGGGGCGATGTGAAGTGATAGTCCCAAGAAGGCTGAAATAGGGGCAAGATCCTTGAGGTACCCAACCTCTTTGACTAGACCTTGGTATGGGAGCCCCGACGAGGAGTAGCAGGACTGGCTAAGTGGGTAGAGACAGATGCGGATGGAGCAGCAGAGGAAGCTTCAGCATCAAAGGGTTTTTCTAGCCCAACAGGGAGGTCAGTTGGGAGATCAGTTACTTACTTCTCAGTAAATGAGTTGCAGTGCAGCAGTGGGCAGCACGATGCAACATGATGAGAGGAGGTGCAGTGTGGATGCAGTGCTGGGAGATAGGACCAGCAGCATCACAAATGTAGCAGGAGGAATCAGTGTGATTGATGCAGTCAGAGATCAAGGTGACAGAGGCTAGGGAAGTCAGATACTAAAGAGCACAAAGGTGCATAGTTTTCAGTCAACAAAGGCAATATCAGTCAGAGACTTTGATGACAGAGGCATCATTTTGATTCAGGTTGGATTTTTTTATTTCTGAGTTGCTAGAGCAACAACAGTAGTGAGAAGTGTTGCATGCAAAACATTCCAAAGGTTCACGATCGGGTTCGAGTTGAATGCCTTTCTTGTTGAGAGGGAGTGTTTAAAATAGCAACAAGAAATGCTATAAATAGCATTTATATAGATAGCATTTCAGGTACCAGTGTTAGAAATAGCAACAAGGAATGCAAAAAATAAAAATGCTAAAATAGCATTGCTATAGATAGCATTTCAGGATATATTCCAATTTTAATTAGTCCTTGAATTAAAATTTGAATTTGATCTCAGTAGCTATTTGCAAAATAATTAATTAATAAATCTTGAGTTAATTAGTTTGAGAAAATGAAACATGAAGTCTATGTGAAGACATGCAACAGTTATCCCTTTGATTGAGGAATTTATCCCTTAATTAAGGATATAAGAATGAGTTGTATTTGAGTTGTAATTAGTTAGCTCAGCTAACTGAGTTAAGTCCAGTTAGATTAGTTCCAACAATTTGTGGCACTGATTGTGAGTTCAGTTAGTCAATGCATGCATGCATGTAACTAGTGTACTTCAGATAACTAAATGTTCTCGCATAAATAACTCATGCATGTCAGTTCAGACAGAGACCTAGTTGAGAGTAAAGGAAGGGACAATGTACTATCAGTTGGAGGAATTTTCCTATATAGGAAACTCTTCCATGCAGAAGGAATTATCTCCTTTAGGATTGTGCAGTTATTTCAGTAGTCAATGTTGTGTGTGAGGTGAGATTCACACAGGTTGCAACTAGAGGACCTAGGAGAAAGTGCACAAGGAAATGGGAGGCTTGGAGGACTGAAGGAAGGCATATGTGCTGTCTATTCTGTCTATGAGTAGTAGTGAGGGATTGTATTGACAGATAAATAGCTTGTGATCTAAAGCTTTGTGTCATCCTGAGATATTTCCACTTGTATGATAATACAGATATCAGAGTTTTTAGCTGAGGTTTTCCCCAGAGTATTCTTTTGTTTTTCATGTGTGATTGATTTCTTCTTCACCTGTTATATGTGTTAATGTTCGATCTTGCTCAAAATCGATTAAGTTTCCACAAGTTTGTTTGTAGAAGTAGATTAAGTATATTTCTTTAGTTACATTGCATTATCGTTTTAATCTACAATTTCTCTACAAGATGTGTAGAGAGCAAAATTTCTACACAATATGGGCCTTACACCATCACTAAGGATGTAAGGGACAATCATTTCAAGCTCAACATTCCACCATTCCTTGGCTTACACCCTGTGTTCAATGTGGACTATCGCAACCATACTTTCCACCATTACTGGACACATCAGACATTGCATAACAACTAACACCAAAAGAGTAAAATCCAGATTGTATGGAACATGCCAAAAGTGATCGGATAATGGACATGCATATCAAGAACACTCACCAGCAAAAGATCTAACTATATCGGGTTGTCAAAGTTGGCCAACTCGTGCACCAAGGCAAGTGGCTCACTAGGGACCAAGTTCAGCAGAATTTTCCCATCTCATGGAGACACTCAATGCAATGGGGAGTAGCAGAGGAAGCTTCAACATCAGAGGGTGTTTCTAGCCCAACAGGGAGGTCAGTTGGGAGATCAGTTACTTACTTCTCAATAACTGAGTTGCAGTGCAACAATGGGCAGCATGATGCAACATGATGAGAGGAGGTGCAGTGCGGATGCAGTGCTGGGAGATAGGACCAACAACAACACGGATGCAGTAGGAGGAATCAGTGTGATTGATGCAGTTAGAGATCAAAGTGATAGAGGCTAGAGCAATTAGATATTGAAGAGCACAAAGGTGTAGAGATTTCAGTCGACAGAGGCAATAACAGTCAAAGACTTTGATTACAGAGGCATCATTGTGATTCAAGTTGGATTTATTTTATTTCTGAGCTGTTGGACCAACAACACTAGTGAGAAGTGTTGCATGCAGAACATTCCAAAGGTTCATGATCAAGTTCGAGTTGACTGCCTTTCTTTTTGAAGGGGGTGTTGAAAATAGCAACAAGAAATGCTAAATATGGAAATGCTATAAATAGCATTGCTATAGATAGCATTTCATGTACCAGTGTTGGAAATAGAAACAAGGAATGCAAAAAATAAAAATGCTAAAAATAGCATTGCTATAGATAGCATTGCAAGATATATTCCAATTTTAATTAGTCCCTGAATTAAAATTCGAATTTGATCTCAACAACTGTTTTTAAAATAATTAATTAATTAATCTTGAGTTAATTGGTTGGAGAAAATGAAACATGAAGTCTATGTGAAGACATGCAATAGTTATCCCTTTGATTGAGGAAGTTATCCCTTAATTAAGGAGATAAGGATGAGTTGTAATTAGTTAGCTCAGTTAACTGAGCTAAGTCCAGTTAGATTAGTTCCAAAAGTTTGTGGCACTGATTGTGAGTTCAGTTAGTCAATGCATGCATGCATGAAACTAGTGTACTTCAAATAACTGAATATTCTATCATAAATAACTCAAGCATGTCAGTTAAGATAGAGATCCAGTTGAGAGTAAAGGAAGGGAAAATGTACTATCAGTTGGAGGAATTTTCCTATATAGTAAAATCTTCCATGCAGAAGGAATTATCTCCTTCAGAATTGCGCAGTTATTTCAGAGGTCAGTGTTGTGTGTGCGGTGAGATTCACACAAGTTGCAACTAGAGGACCTAGGAGAAACTGCGCAAGGAAATAGGAGGCTTGGAGGATTGGAGGAAGGCATATCTGTTGTCTGTTCTATCTATGAGAAACAGTGAGGGATTGTACTGAGAGTTGAATAGCTTGTGAGCTAAACCTTTGTGTAATCCTGAGATATTTCCACTTGTATGATAATACAGATATTGGGGTTTTTAGCTGAGGCTTTCCCCAGAGTATTCTTCTGTGTTTCATGTATGATTGATTCCTTCTTCATCTGTTATATGTGTTTTGTTTGATCTTGCTCAAAATCGATTAAGCTTCCACAATTTTGATTGTAGAAGTAGATTAAGTATATTGCTTTAGTTACATTGCATTATCAATTTAATCTATAGTTTCTCGACAAGATGTGTAGAGAGCGGAATTTCTACGCAATATGGGCCTTACACCATCACTAAGGATGTAGGGGACAATGATTTCGAGCTCAACATTCCACCATTCCTTGGCCTACACCCTGTGTTCAATGTGGACTACCGCCACTATACTTTCCACCATTACTGGACACATCAGACATTACATAACAACTAACACCAAAAGAGTTAAATCCAGATTGTATGGAACATGCCAGAAGTGATTGGATCATGGACATGCATATCAAGAACACTCACCAACAAAAGATCCAACTATATCAGGTTGTCAAAGTTGGCCAACTCGTGCACCAAGGCAAGTGGCTCACTAGGGACCAAGTTCAACAGAAGTTTCCCCATCTCATGGAGACACTCAATGCAATGGGGAGTAGCAGAGGAAGCTTCAACATTAAAGGGTGTTTCTATCCCAACATGGAGGTTAGTTTGGAGATCAGTTACTTACTTCTCAATAACTGAGTTGCAGTGCAGCAACGAGCAGCACGATGCAACTTGATGAGAGGAAGTGCAGTCCGGATGCAGTGCTGGGAGATAAGGGCCAGCAACATCACGGATGCAGTAGGAGGAATCAATGTGATTGATGCAGTCAGAGATCAAAGTGACAGAGGCTAGATTAGTAAGATACTGAAGAGCATAGAGGTGTAGAGTTTTCAGTCGACAAAGGCAATAACAGTCAAAGA
This sequence comes from Pinus taeda, assembly GCA_000404065.3. Lineage (NCBI taxonomy): Eukaryota > Viridiplantae > Streptophyta > Pinopsida > Pinales > Pinaceae > Pinus > Pinus taeda. The sequence goes on from APFE031008942.1 coordinate 12,992, forward strand.
CTTTGATAACAGAGGCATCATTGTGATTCAAGTTGGATTTCTTTTTTTTCTGAGTTGCTGGAGCAACAACACTAGTGAGGAGTGTTGCATGCAAAACATTCCAAAGGTTCATGATTGGGTTCGAGTTGAATGCCTTTCTTGTTGAGAGGGGGTGTTGAAAATAGCAACAAGAAATGATATAAATAGAAATGCTATAAATAGCATTGCTATAGATAGCATTTCAGGTACCAATGTTGGAAATAGAAACAAGGAATGCATAAAATAAAAATGCTAAAAATAGCATTGCTATAGATAGAATTTCAAGATATATTCCAATTTTAATTAATCCCTGAATTAAAATTCGAATTTGATCTTAACAGTTGTTTGTAAAATAATTAATTAATTAATCTTGAGTTAATTAGTTTGAGAAAATGAAACATGAAGTCTATGCGAAGACATGCAACAGTTATCCCTTTGATTGAGGAAGTTATCCCTTAATTAAGGAGATAAGGATGATTTGTATTTGAGTTGTAATTAGTTAGCTCAATTAACTGATTTAAGTCCCATTATATTAGTTCCAATAGTTTGTGGAACTGATTGTGAGTTTAGTTAGTCAATGCATAAAACTAGTGTACTTCAAATAACTAAATATTTTCTCATAAATAACTCATGCATGTCAATTCAAACAGAGACCCAGTTGAGAGTAAAGGAAGGGACAATGTATTATCAGTTGGAGGAATTTTCCTATATAGGAAAATCTTCCATGTAGAAGGAATTATCTCCTTCAGAATTGCGTAGTTATTTTAGAGGTCAGTGTTGTGTGTGAGGTGAGATTCACACAGGTTGTAGATGGAGGACCCAGGAGAAACTGCGCAAGGAAACAGGAGGCTTGGAGGACTGAAGGAAGGCATATCTGTTGTCTATTCTGTCTATGAGCAACAGTGAGGGATTGTATTGAGAGCTAAATAGCTTGTGAGCTAAAGCTTTGTGTAACCCTGAGATATTTCCACTTGTATGATAATGCAGATAACGGGGTTTTTAGCTGAGGCTTCCCCAGAATATTCTTCTATGTTTCATGTGTGATTGATTTCTTCTTCATCTGTTATATGTGTTTTGTTTGATCTTGCTCAAAATTGATTAAGCTTCCGCAATTTTGATTGTAGAAGTAGATTAAGTATATTGCTTTAGTTACATTGCATTATCAATTTAATCTACAGTTTATCTACAAGATGTGTAGAGGGCAGAATTTCTACACAATATGGGCCTTACACCATCACTAAGGATGTAGGGGACAATTATTTTGAGCTCAAAATTCCACCATTCCTTGGCCTACACCCTGTGTTCAATGTGGATTACCACGACCATACTTTCCACCATTACTGGACACATCAAACATTGCATAGCAACTAACACCAAAAGAGTTAAATCCAGATTGTATGGAACATGCAAGAAGTGATCAGATCATGGACATGCATATCAAGAACACTCACCAGCAAAAGATCCAACTATATCGGGTTGTCAAAGTTGGCCAACTAGTGCACCAAGGCAAGTGGCTCACTAGGGACCAAGTTCAACAAAAGTTTCCCCATGTCATGGAGACACTCAACGCAATGGGGACCAATGCTTCATAAGGGGGAAGGACTGATCCATATGGATATCAGTGGCCACTCCCTTATTCCACTTGGACCCCCACCATGTTTATTTTTAGTTTTCTTAATTGTAGCACAACTTACTATTTTTGGCAGTTTTTTAGGTCCTAAACTTCCAAAATTGTTTTGAGGGACGAAAAGACATTTTTAGGGAAAAATAAGAGATCGATAAATTCCAAAACACAATGATTATTTTGATTTTGGCCTCCTCTTCAACATAATTGAAGCAAGGTATTATGATAGCCAAACGGAGATCTTATACCAAAGTTACAACCCCGGGAAGTTGATGTACCTATTTACAAAAACGGGCCCCACATTTTTGGCGCTTCATCTCATAGGGTTATATTTTTGGATGTTAGGCTTTTCCATTGTTTCTCAATAATAAATAGGGCTTTGACCCTCATTGCAACATAGTTCAAAGGCATGTAGCTGCCACATCGCTTTTCAGAGATAAGCTACCATCGCCTGATTTAGTTTATTTCCATTATGTATGTAAGCATATTTCAGTTATTTGATATTAATGAAATGAAGTGTTATTTTGTTGCAACTCTTTATTTATGGTTATATCTATAGTTTGTCGTGTTCCTATTTAAGTTCATATAGGTTTGGTGCATACACTGCCTCATTTGAAAGATCTATCTAGGTACCGGAGGATTTTTGGCAAGCCCTTGCCTATGGCTTTGGGCCTGCGATGAACCTCAAAAAACATTCTTTAGGGGAAAAATATCTCAAGAAGTCTAGGAACCGAAAAACTGTTAAAAATAGAAAATGCTTCTATAACAAAGGAAATTGATGAAATCGACTAGGGGTCTAGGTGGAATAGGTGGGTTTCCACCAATATCCACCTGGATAAATCCTCCCTCCTTAGAAAGAAATGGTCCCCATTGCGTGTAGAGCCTCCATGAGGTGAGGGAATTTTTGTTGAACCTAGTCGCTAGTGAGCCACTTGCCCTGGTGAAGGAGTTGGCCTACTTTGACAACCAAATATAGATGGATCCTCTGTTGTTGAGTGTTCTTGATATGTGTGTCCATGATCCTATTATTTGTGTTCCTGTTCGATACAACTTGGGTTGAGCTCTATTAGTGTCAACTTCTCAACAACGTCGGACGTGTCCAACAATGGGGGAAAGTATGGCCGCAACAGGTCCACATTGAATACAGGGTGCAGGCCAAGGAATCCTGGAATGATGATCTAGAAATAATTGTTCCCTACGGCCTTAGTGATGTGTAAGGCCCATATCAGAGTGGGTAAAGCTTGCGGTGGGGCCTAGCGAGGTGGTCCTTCGGCAAATGTAACCAAACTTTGTCGCCCACCTGGAACTTGTGTGGCACTTGATGTTGATCATGAAGTTTCTTGTCCTTTGCATTTTCAATGTACAATATGTCATGGACCTGCTAGGGGATGTGATGAATGAGCTCAATGAAGCTATTAGACCTGTCAGCTTTGGATTGGACATGAGTTGAATCTTCCTGAGTGACTGCAAATTGTATGGCAACATCAGTCAGACATAGTGGCTGGAATCCCAATCCCACTTGAAAGGGGTTGTGGCAAGTTGAGTTGTGGAGAGCCTTTTTGTAGCTCTATTGGACATAGGGGAGGCTCGCATCCCATGTGCATGGGTGTTTCAAGTTATACATGCACAGGATGTGCACGATCATCCTGTTGATGACCTATGTTTGGCCATCAATTTTGGGGTGAAAGGCCTGGTCTTAGTGCACCTGGTATCTAACAACGACCAGAGGCTTGACCAGAATGCACTTAGGAACTAGTTGCTACAATATGATATAATGGATTGTGGGACCCCAAAGTGTACCCATACTCGCTCAAACAAGAGTTTGGCAGTGGATTCTACTAAGATACTCTTCTTGCAAGCCTCCATAATGACCATCTTAGAGAATATGTTGACGACCATTAAAACATAGTCGTCACCATGTTTGGTAGAAGGAAGGCCCAATATGTAATCCATGGAGATGGATTCCCAGGTCCAACTAGGAGTAAGCAAAGGAGCATACATGCCTTTCTTCTTTATTGTAGGTTTGGAAATGGCGTAGGCAGTGCAAGATCTGATGTACTACTTCTCAACATGCTGTTGAAGGTTTGGCCAATAAAAATACTTCTGCAGTACTACCATTGTCTTTTCTATCCCAAAATATTTAGCGAATCGACTATAGTGTGCCTCCCAAATCATCTTGGCACACTTGCTTGAACATACATAGAGGTGTCCCAGGTAGCATAATAACGCGTCCTAGAGGTGAAAGTTTGGAACCTACTTACCTTCCATGAGCATCTAGTATGTGGTGTTGAATTCTGGATTACCCTTGTAAATATGTGTCCATTTCAAAGTCTTATGTCCATAAGAGTCGATCAGAGTGGTCAACACCATGACCCGTGATTGACTGAGGCAGTCTGCAACATTATTGGTGCTTCCCTTCTTATTGCAGAGATGTGGACATTTCTAGTGGCGATTGTTTTACAACTTTCCTTATGTCTATATGAACTACAGGGGTTGGTGGTCTGTGTGGATAATCGATTCCTTCTCCCATTATGTAATGCTTCCATTGTCGTCAAGCCTGCACAATGGAACACATCTCTTTTTCATAGGTGGGATACTGTCAAACTGTGTGTTAAAGTGTCTCACTGTGATATGCCACCAGATGCCCCTGCTGGGTAAGAAATGCACCAATATCATAGTTGGAGGAATCTATCTCAATCTCAAATGGTTGTTGCAAGTCTAGTAATGTGAGAATTGGTGCAAAGCAGAAATGATGCTTCAACTCAAAAAATTCCTTCTGTTGGGATTTGGACCAAAAGAAATTTTCTTTCACTCTGCCCTTAGTGACATGACTCAAAGGTCAAGTGATATGAGAGAAACCCAACAGGAACTTGCGGTAGAAATTGGCAAGACTTAGAAAGATGTGAAGCTCTGTTAGAGTGGTTGTGGTTGTCCAATCCCAAACAACTTGTATCTTGGTTGGGTCCACATGCACACCCTACTCATCAATTATTTACCCTAGATATTAAACTTGGGTCATACCAAAAGTGCATTTCTCCAAATTGGCACACAATTTTTGTTGACATAGGGTTGTAGGACTAGTCGAATATGGTGAAGGTGCACTTCCAAACTTTGTTTGAATATTAGGATGTCATCCAAATACACTACCACGAATGAGTTGGTGAAGGGATGCAAGATGTGGTTCATTAACCTCATGAAGGTTGTGAGGCATTTGTCAACCCAAAAGGCATGACCAACCATTGGAAAAGGCCCTCCTTAGATTTGAAGGTAGTGTTCCACACATCAGAGGCTTCGATTGGTACCTAGTGATAATCAAACTTCAAGTCAATCTTGATGAAATATTTGGCCCCCTTGAGCTAGTATAAGAGGTCATCAATCTGTGGGATTGGATACTTATTACGGACAATGATCTTATTCATTTCTTCTATACCAACACGATAGGGCTCCCACAGGGTGATGAACATGGTCGAATGTGCTCTTTCTACAATAGCTCTTGAATCTTCCTCTTGATTTCATCGTTCTCCAGAACAGGGCATCGATAGATCGCTTCGTTGGGTAGCGACGTGCCCCGGGTAAAATGGACGGAGTGCTTGAACTGATAGTGTAGTGGTACCCTTGTGGGTGAGGTAAACATGTCCCTGCACTCCTCAACGACCTTGTCCATTTACTACTTCTGTATGGAGGATCCATGTCTGAAGGTCGTGGATGTGGCCACGATCTTCTTTTTTCCCTAAGGGTGAATCATAAGGAAGAAAAATTTAACACTAATTAATATAATTTAACAATAAAAAGTAACAAGAAGATTACGGTGGCTCGGTTGCGGTGTTCCTTCAAGGACCACGCAAATGAATATGCCACCCTACTAACTAGAAATTGCCTATCTATCTTCCTAGTTTAGAGAAAATCCATAGGTTCACTTACCCTCCTAGCCCATGTACATACCGTAGTCATAGTGTGTTCGATTTCTTAGAGACAACATCCTCTCGATGCCCCACTCAAAATCCACTTCCCTATCCAAAACTCCCTTTTTCCTTCCATTGACCCTCCTTTCCCCCACTTTTCTGCCAAAATGGTGTTCGATCTGAAAACTTCAAAAAACCAAAGTTTTCATCCTCCGTCTCCCTCCTTGCACTTATCTCTCATGAAGTCCAAAGTATTCCCCCACCCATTTCCCTAATTAGTGCCACATAATTCTCATTCATGATCCTCTAGCCACTGCCACCTTACCTCTTACACTTACCCCATTGCACCCCCCACCCCAATTAATAGCTTAGGTTGTTGAGTCATTCACACACCCCTTTAATGCAATAAAAAAATAATATAACCTTTTAAAGGTGTAGGTTGATCCTTAAGCCCAATATTTTGAATCTCATTATGATACCACATATGAGATTCCCTTCTATGGGTCTCAAGCTTGTAAAACAAAACTTAGCAAAACAAAACATTTTTGTTTATTTCAGTTGCATACTTACTTTTTCTTTTTCATTCACAACATGCATATCATTACTATGTTTTATAGCATACATTTAAAAACACATTTTAAATAAGCACAATCTAATTCATATAATTTGATAGTAAAAAATAACAAGAAAAAATGTGGTTATTGTGGCTCAGTTATAGTGTTCTTCCTGGGAACACCCGACTGAATATGCCACCCTCCCAACTAGAAATTGCATGTTTGGCTTTCTAGTGTAGAGAAAATATGTGGAAACTCCATAA
>APFE031008961.1:0-24862 GCA_000404065.3 Pinus taeda
GTGAGCCATTCTCATCAGTTCTTGAGCAGGTATTGAGCAGTGGAGGCAGGCAAGCAGTGGAAGAGATTTGGAGATCAGATCTGAGTTGTATTGTGTGTAACAGAGGTGGAGATATTTGTGAGAAGTATTATGCTGTGTAATGTTACATGACTCAATCATTAATATACAGATAGTTGGGGTTTTTAGCGAGATGCTTTCCCCGGGATACATACTGTGTTAATGTGTGAATGCTCTTGATGTTTTATTGTTATTGATGCTGCTATATTGATGATCAACGTAGAGGAGCTTATGTATTGTGTATGTTTTCCGCAATAGCACATGATCAGGATAATCTCCATTGAATATGTGTTAAATTATTCAAAATTTCTACATAAATCTCATAAGTGCTCAAAACCCAGCACTTGCACAGTTCTTTCTTGCAGAAGTAGAGCTTTCCTACTTGGCGCATCTGCTACTTTATTTGCTTATCCGCTAATATGTTTCAATACAAAATTGAAACTCTGTAGATACTCCACCCATTTGGCGTGTTTGTGGTTCAGTTTGTGCTATTGCATTACATATTGTAGTGTAGAATTATCTGAGAACAACACGAATTCATTTCCCAACAGATAATGCCTCCAGTGTTTTAATGTCTGTATAACAGCATGGAACTCCTTATCATATGACGAATATTTCTGTGGACTTTCATTCAGCTTTTCACTGAAAAACGCTACAGGCTTATCCTCCTGGCTGAGTACAGCTCCAATTGCTGTCCCGCTAGCATCACAGCGAACCTGAAATAACTTCTTGAAATCTGGTAATCTCACGATCGACCTCTCAGTAATCTTCTTCTTTACCAACTGGAAACTTTTTTCTGCTACATTTGTCCATCGAAAAGGTTGACTCGCCTTTTTAATGGTGTCCAACATTGGTGCACTTTTTTCTCTGAAATTCTTTATGAATTTTCTATAAAAGCTCGCTAATCTGTGAAAGCTACATACCTCGAATAAATTTTTCGGAGATGGCCAATTCACTATCACTGCCACCTTCTTCGAATCCATCTTCAGTTCATTATGTGCTATTACAAACCCAAAATAAATCAATTCCTTCTACAAAAAAGTACATTTCTTCAAATTTATTAGCATTTTATTCTATTGTAATTTCTCCAGCACCTTACGCACATGTTGAAGGTGCTCTTCCCTTGTCCTGCTAAAAATAAGTATGTCATCCAAATATACTATCACAAACTTTCCAATGTACTCCTTCAGCATCTCATTCATTAGCCTCATGAATGTACTGGGCGCATTGCTCAGCCCAAATGGTATGAGCAGCCATTCATACAGCCCCTCATTCGTCTTAAAGGTTGTCTTCCATTCATCCCCCTCTCGTATCAAAATTTGATGGTACCCGCTCTTCAAGTCTATCTTGGAGAAATACCTTGCCCCGCTTAAAAAATCCATCATATCATCCATCCGTGGTAGTGGAAACCTGTATGAATGGTGATCTTGTTGATAGCCCTTAAGTCAGTGCACATCCGCCACTCTCCTCCCTTCTGGGAGCGAGGACTATTGGAACAGCACAAGGGCTTACGCTTTCCCTTATCAATCCCTTGTCCAACAGCTCTTGCACCTGCTTTCTAATTTCTTCATTGTCTTTGGGGCTCATTCGGTATGCCGCTTTGTTCGGCAAACTGGCTCCGGGTATGTAGTCAATATGATGATTGATGCTTCTTTTGGGGGGTAATTTATCTGGCAAATCATCTACAACTATATCTGTAAACTCCTGTAACATCTGCTGGATTTCCATAGGTAAATCTGATACTTCCGTATGCAATAACACTGTCCTTGCTTTCTTTACAACTACATAACCTATCTCACTATTTTCAACTTGTTTCAGAAACTATTTCCCACTAACCAAAAATTCCCTTGGTTCACTTGTCCCTGTTGTCCCTTCTTCCTTGATGGGTACAAGCGTATGCTTGATTCCATCCTTCACAAATTTATAACAGTCCGTCAATCCATCGTGTACCACTTTCTTGTCGTACTGCTAAGGTCTGCCCAGTAGTATGTGACATATATCCATTGGCATGATGTCACAAACAACTTTTTCCTTATATCTACCTATTTGAAACTCCACCTCGCACTGTTCATCTACCAGTAACTGATGGCCCTTTTGCAACCATGAAACTCTATAGGGGTTGGGGTGTTTCAAACGCTTCAACTCCAGCTTTTCTACCATCTCTGTGGACACTAAATTATCAGTACTACCATTGTCAATAATTAATTTACAGCACTTACCTCGCGACTTACAAACTGTTCTAAATAAAGCCTTTCGTTGTGTCTGGTCAATGATCTCCTTGACTGGTTTTAACAACACCTTATGTAGCACTAAGGCTTCCCCTGCTCTAGAGCATTTTCTGCTTCTTTGGGAGGTGTTGCCGCTTCTTCTGGCTGTGCCACATATGCACCTCTTTGTCCAGCTTATTCTGCTTCCAGACATTCAAACGATCTATGTCCCCATTTGTGACATCGATAACATTGGTAACCAACCCCTCTTCCTCGGTCGTTACCTCTGCCCCGCTGGGATGACCTTCCACCTCTTGCACTACCACCTCTGTCCGTTGATCCAGAAGCTCTGGAACTGCTACCTTCCTCATTATTACTAGCAGTCTGCCCTCTTCCATAGGACTGGCCTTTCCCTCTGCTGGCTCCTCGTCCTCTCTGGGCGTTCTGTCTTCTGGTAATTTTCTCGTCAGCCTTCATCACACTCTGATACGCTTCCTCAGTGTTATTTGGTGACAAAATACTGATTTCATCCAAAATATCCAACCTTAGCCCATTAACATACCTGGCTGTCCTTTCTTTTGTATCCTCTGTATATCCGGCTCGCAAATTCACTCGATACAACTCCTCCGTATATTCCCTCACCGTCAATCCTTTCTGTTTCAGATTCTACACCTGCCTATGCAGTGCAATCTAATAGTCCTTTGGTAGAAATCGGCCCTTTAACTTGGCCACCATCCTTGACCAGTTTTTGATCGGCAGCTTGTTCAATCTTTTCCTCTCGTTCTGGACATTATCCCACCATAGGGCTACGTGTCCCTTCAGTTTTGTCGCAGCGAACCTTACTCTACGGTCTTCGCTGATTTCCTCGCACTCAAAATACTTATCCATCTCGCTAATCCAATCCAATAAAACCTCAATAGACAGACTGTTGTCATAGGTTGGGAGTTATGGCTTGGGTTTACTACTTACTACTAGAACAGATCTCAACAATCTCACTTCTGGGCTCTCACCTTCTGGTCCATCTGCTGCTGCTTCGGGTTCCTCCTTGCTTTCATCAACCTCCTCCGAGTCTCTTCTTCTCCCTGCTTCCACTGCCTCCAAACGGGCAGCAAGAACTCGAATGTCCTCTCTCAACCCTTCCTCTGCCAACCTTCGAGCACCTCGACCACGACCTCGCCTTCCTATTTCCATATCCTCAATCAATTTATCCTGCTCTGATACCACTTTGATGGTACCCAGCCCAACACTTTTATAAAACTATAATAGGGTGATGATTTGTTATGTTTGACTAACGTATGGGAATGATTCTGTAATATTTGCGTGGTTGATTAAATCATATGGTAAAGTTGACACATGTATGAAATGTGACGGATTTTTTGGCTTTCGGTTGATGTGGCATTCAATGAGATAATAATGGGTCGTACTTGCCTGGGTGTTTGTGCTTCCCACTCATTCCTAGGCTCATTTCCCTTCTTCGTTAGCTCTCCTGGTAATTTTCTATAGTTCGTCGAGGGTTTGTTCCCCGAGCTTTGCAAGACTCAGTAGGCAGTTATGCTGTAAGTCGTGGGCGTTTCTGGTTGTTTGTTGCTATGTTCATGCTGGTGTTTGCTCCTTGGTCTGTAGACTGTTCTGGCTTAGGTAAGTCCTTTGTTGAGCTTCGACTTCTCTCTGTTGCAGTGTCTACAAGCTACTTTATATGAACTTTTGTACTTGTATTCTTATTCCTGTTGGCGTTTTCAACGTTTGCTTGTTCCCAGGTTGGCTCAATGGCTTCCTTCGGCTTTCGGTGCGACACACAGGTATTTACTTTGTCTCTGCTTCAACTATCAAAGCTTCCTCCCTCAATTTCTAACCCGGCTTACTCCTTATTCACCACAGTTAATCGATACTGTTGCTGGAACGCCTGTCTGCGACGCTACTGCAAACTCTCAGGTAATGGTTTACAGTTTTTGATAGTTCGGTCTTTTTCTTCCCCATTCTATATTTCCATTCCTATTGCGATGTATCGACTAACACTGGGTAACGTTGGTTCTACAGGTACTAAGAGTTGCAGTGGGAGGGTTTGGCTCTACTCATCTCGGTTTTATTCGGTAGGCTCTACCTCCTCTCAATTCTTATTAGTTCTTCATCCAGGTCTTTTAACTCAGTCTTTAGATTAGGTGGGTAATCCAACACTCTTGTTGAATAGTCCTCTATGAGCACTGCTCTGTTATTCTGGAACTCCGGTTTCCACTGGATCTTGGTTGCTTTCTTCGGTTTGTAACTGCAATGCTCCTCCAAACCCTCACCTAGGGTTTCATCGTCCTCGGTCTATGCGTATTCTACTGTATTTGTATATCGTAGTCGAAACCCTCTCCCAGGCTTTATAGTTTAGGGTTTGGACATTCACGGTTTTAGGTGTATACAGTCCGGTTCTGTGATTATATTACTTGGGCCTTTGCAGTTCTAGAAAGGAGAACAATTCAAAACGATGTAATAATATGAAATTTAATTTACCTGGGCTTGTTCGTGACTTGTTTTCTTCGGTCTCGTCGTTGGAATTGCTGTTACGTATCTTCGGTTTGTTAATTGAAATATATTGTGTTGCTTTGCCGAGTTCTATAAATGTGCTGATAATTTTATAAGACTGTCTTCAAAATAGAATAGTGGAAGTTTTGTTCGGACTTGATTTCTTGGCTTGTAAAAGTTCTGGTTGTGTTGCTCCTGGTTTTGTCTTCGTTCATTGTTACAGAAAGACTGCAAGCTCTCGTGCTGTTTTTGTTCTTTAATATTGTTAAATGAATTGGTTATTCCTCTCGGGAAACATAAAAGAAAAGGACTATTTTACAAAATCTGTAGTTAGTGGCTATATACTCAAATTGCTTTCAATAGAAACTTAGTAAATGAAAATAGACACACAGATGGACAACAATCTTGATTTCTCTATTGTTACTTTTTATTTGAGTGTGAGTGGTCTTGAACTGAACCCCTCCATCATTTAGTCCTGTTACATTTATAGTTTTTTTGTTCCAGTTAATGAAACTGTACAATTGTTTTTCAGTTAAACTTTTACTGTTATTTGGTTGTTGGTCATTCATCCCACATTATGACAGGATTTTCTTTTCAGATACATTGTCTTTTTCCTTTTAAAATAAAAGAATAATCTTGACTTGTTAACAACAAACAAACACATATTCCTAACTGTTCAACTACCTTTAACTAAGTAAAAGAGAATAAAAGTAAAAGCCCTACCTACTTTCCTGTCAACCAGCATAAAGACTAATAAAAGTAAATTTAACTTTTCTGTGACCTGGCTGAGACTGACCCCCGGTCATGGTGCCTGAGTTGGATTCTCTTGCATCAGTGGTTATGATTATTGAAATGGTTTTTTTGAGTTTGTTATTGCATCAAATCCATGCGAAAAGTTTTGTGGGTGAATAAAATAAGGTTTAAAAACGTGATGAAGGGCATAAAACAAGTCATGAAGGTGTACATAAAACAAACCCGTGACTTGTACATGAGATAAAGTTTGGAAGGGAAGAGCAGCACACAAGGTAACATGAAACATGCATTGCTGCTACCACTGCATTTTAATATCAATGCAATAAATGATTTATAGTCATATACAACAACTTTAAATGTGACTAGATTAGAGAGGGCTTTTTAACCCAAAGTTCATTAAACTTGGTGGTATGATTGAGACAAATAATATAAAGTGCATATAGAGGCAATGCTCACATGGCGGAGTCGTGAAAAATGTGTTACGGTTTATGTAAAACAAAAATAGTGTGCGGCACATATAGAGATATGTATTGCTTATAGCATATAATTCAATTTAAGATGTTCACATCCAATAATAAATCGTGTTATATTATTTTACATTAATAGTTTGTCCACAGGTAATAGTTTTTTTAATCTTCAAATTTCGTTATGTAATACTTTTTTAATCTCCAAATTCAGTAATATGCAATTAAGATTGATAATATTGTAATAGAAAATGTGTATTTTGACAAAAATATATTTAATATGTGTAATAGAAGTCTATAGACAACACAACTGAAATAGTTAGGATTTTCAATTGATAATTATTGTAACTTGGAAAAACTATTACAACTTTGTCCTAACCTTGGAAATTGTTATCAAATTACTAATTATGTACTATGAAATTAGTTCTCATGAGAATAAAGAGATTCTCACTATGATCTTATCATTGCAATTTGAAATTATAAAGAGGTGTACTCTCAGTGTGCACGAGATAAATATATATAAATATATAGATAGTGATTGAGCAGGAGATAACCAAAATTGTAATCCTATATGTTTCATTAATGAAATCTCAATAATTTGTCACACCATACCTTTCTATTGACTAGCTTGTGTGTCATGTAATGTACCAACCGTTGTTAGGAAGGAAGGGTCCTAATTCTTGGTAGGGCTCACTAGTTAGGAAGGTATTGTAGTTGTTTGATTTAGTTCACCTTAGTTATAATTCATGTGTGATTGTTCTTGATGTTATTATTAGTCTTGTTGATGCTTTAATGGTTGCATATTTATAACCTATGTATTGTGTAACATCATAGGTCTTGGACCAATCCCTTTGTTAGTGTGAAAGTTATTTAATTATTGTTACAATTTGATGGTGTTCATTTCATTTGAATGTGTATTTCAACATTTATTTACAGAATGGTTTCCATGAGTGTTGTTATTTTATCAATAAGATTGAAAATGTGACGTAGTGGTTTTATTTCGCTTTGGGTGTTTATTTCTTGAGAGTGTGAACAAGGTTTGAGAGTGTAACAACTAAAGTGTTGAGTTGATGAGAGTGTGATTATAATGATTGAGTTTGACATTCTTTAGCACTAGCCATCATCTATTGCATATATTTTGTGTAACAACCTTGCAATAACAAACCATAATGAGATTGATAATTAATTTGAAAAGTTGGAACTATTGCTTTGAATCAAAAGGACAATTGTTCTACCCAACAACAAGTTGAAGAAAAACCTATACTAAATTTGACATAATGCAAGTTGAAACAAAACTTTGAATGTTGTATGAAATTTGAAGCAACATTATTTAGGATCAAATAAAGCATATAATAATTCAAAAGTGTCTAAAGTAGTTAAGTAAATAGTTTATAATTTGAATCAATCAAATTTGCCAACAAATGAAGCCTTAGCATGCATTTTAGTTAAGCAATGCAATTTTGGCTTACTTCACAAAATGCATGCCTAACCTTCATTACTGTACAAATTGAATGATTCATATTGGAGAGTATTTTTTACACATAATTAACAGTAATTTTGCACACAAAAAATATAGTGTGTAGGAATATGCCAAATTGGACCGATTTCGTAGGGTTAAAGTGAAGGTTTGTGTGCTTCAAATAAATACAAGCCAAGACCTATACTTAATTTATTGTGCGATAATGATCATTCTAACCTAAATATAAAACCATTTTATGCAACATATCATAGTCATTTTCATAAAGGAACTATCATACAATGAAATCCAAGTATAGCAATGATTATATCTATCAATGATCATAGTCGGAACAAATATGCACTCCCAAAACAAACCAATTATAGTATTGGTAATGAAATTTGAAATAGGACATGATTGGAAACATCCTAACCTTAGGATATAACCTTGCATCCTTTTTTACAAATATTCTACATAACTATGTTTCCCACTTATACATAACTTTCACATAAGGCAAGTTGAAGCAAAACTTAAAATCTTGTATGAAATCTAAAGTATAAATACTTAAGCTCAAAGTAAGGATATAACAATTTAAAGGTGTGTAAAATTATTAAATAAACAATCTACATTTTTAATCAATTGATTGGCCACTAAATGAAGCTTGGGTGTGCATTTTAGTGAAGCAAGGCAATTTTCGCCTACTTCACACAAATCCATGCTCAACCTTCATTTCAAAGCCAAATTGAATGATTCAACTTAGAGAGTATTTTTTTATCATAGGTAAAATTAATACAATTCAATATTTTTATTTTTATTTTTCACATGTATGTTTCCATTGTTCAAGAATACACCAAATTGCATGGATTTCATAGGGAAAAAAGCAGGGTTTGTGTGTCTCAAATAAATGCACACCAGGAATGTTTGGGAACAAGGGATGGACTAAGAAAAATCAAATTTGAATTTTCACAGTTGAAACTTTTAGTTTCTTGGTTAAAACCCCATAATTAAGTATTTTTTGGATCAGTAGCCAATAGCCATATGTAAATATCCACTGCTTTTACTTTCACTAGAACAGATAGTTATAGAGCTCTCTGCGAAGAGCATCACTTTATATTTATAGAGCTTCTATGGTTTTCTAAAAGCCTTAAATGGCGCACACAGTTTTGAATGGGCTGATGAAGGTCAGGCTATGACTAAAATATTGTATATGCAACACATTTGAAAAATGCAGTGTCTTTCTTAATAAAGGAAGTGCGGCTTTTTCCACAGGAAAGGAAAAAAAAAAAAAAAACACCCTATAATTAAGTAAGGTTGGATGACCTTATTTTAGTAGTAATTAGGTTTAAATGTTGCCAACGGATAGATAAAAATGTAGTGCATAGGGTTGGTAAGGTATATTTTATGGTTTTTCTATATTGGACATATTTTTTATGGTTTTAAGTTTAAGATTAGGTTAAGTGACCTAGTTAGGGTTTGAAGATAGATAGGTAAGGATAATGGAGACGAATAGGACTAGTTCTTATTTTTGTTTGGCATTAAAGTCTAGGTAGATCTAGGGTTTCAATGCCACTCATTGATTGGAAAAGTCTTGAATAAGAATTCCCAACACACGTGAAAATGGTGACTAAAATTCTAGGATTTAAGATAGTGAAGGAACTTGTTGGATTCACTATCAACTAAGGCCTTTATACTAGCATTCAATATTTAATATCTACCCAGGTGCTAACATGCCATGATAATACCTCAAAAAATACATAACATTTCAATGTTAAAACAATATTAAAAGATAAAAACTTAAAAAACGATCGCATAAAAACACATAGTTCCTTGTAAACTAGAAAATTTAATCATCATAAGCATCAATTCCACAAAAGTGATACTCTACCTCAATAGTAGTAGAATTCCAAACAAGAAAAAACAAAAGGTAAAAGAGAATGAACTCCTTCCTCTTGTCACCAATGTTTATGATTTACAAATTAAAAGTCTCTTCCTATTTATACATGACCTAAGAGAGCTTTGAAATGTGTGGCTAACACGACTCCCCACATAGCATGAAGTAGATTCTCATTAAATTTGGGTGGACAACAAAGCATCCTCATTAAATTTTTGCAATATATGAGTGCTCCAAATTGGATTGATTTTATACGGTAAAAGGCAGGGATTGTATGCCTCAAATAAATGCACGCCAGGAATTGTACTTAATTGTCAGTGAGACAATGGTCATTCCATCCTAAAGATACAAACATTTTCTGCAACATATGATACTCATTATCGTAAAAGTAATCTTACTACTAAAATCCAAGTTTTCTAATGTAGAAATTCATTATATATGCCAATGATCATGTTGGAACAAATGTGCCATTAGAGGAATTTTGAGGTCTAAAAGAAGCCTCCTAAGGAATATTTTAAAATAATAGTGGAAGTAATAAAATAAGATTAGATTACATCATCAAATTTTAGAGGAAAAAAAGAAAAAACTACTTTTTAAACTCATATTTTCAACTTATCTCCCTACGATTTTACTCAAAATTTGAGTGGGATAAGTCATTGGAAGTGAAATTTAATTCCCCGTCTAAGGAGTACCCATGTTACATACTTTCTATGGACCCTTCTACATGAAAAATGTGAAATGCGTGAAAAATGTGATTGCAATCACGTTTTTCATGTCTTTCTCATTTTTCATGTAGTGGGGCCTATAAAAAGTATGCAACAAGGGTACTCCTTGGATAAGGAATTAAATTATGCATCCAACGAGTGCTTTCACTCAAAATTTAAGTAAAACCATAGGGAAATAAGTTGAAAATACGAGTTGATTTTTTTTTAATACTTTTACTTTTTTACTTCAAAATGGTGAATCATCCCCCATGGTTGACCTAATCATATTAAATCCTATTGGTTCTCATAAAGTTGATTTTGGTTGTACATTTTTGTTTTGAGGCCCATTTTAGACCTCAAAATTTCTCTAATGACTCTTGGGCCAAACCAATTACACTCTATTGGAAATGTGCTCATTGAGGGGTGGGAGGGACGTGGTGAATCAATAGTGAAAAGGTCTATATTTATACTTTTAAAAATCATTTATAATTTACTGATTCAGTCACACATTATGCTATTAGTAGATTATCTCATATAATGTATTAACCAATTGAGTAAATAAAAAATATAAATACCATGACCATCACATGAAAGCCATAGAACAATAAAAACAATCACATGTTCAATGGACACAAGAATCTCTGGTGGAAAAACCCCTTCGGATCCAAATCCACCCTTTGTTGTTGTTGTTGCTTTGCATCAAATTTTATTAATCAAAGAAATCATTTTATATCATCATGGTTAGCTATGTCCAATAAGGAAGCTTCTCATACTAAATCGACTTTGTGAACACCCATCCACTGGAATCCTTAACCCCCAACAAGCCTCACTCAATACCTATTAGACTATTAGAATTCTATTTCCTCAACTAAAGTTATCGACCACCATTGGCAAGGAACACCCATACCTTCGTCACCAAGCTATCTCGAATTATTTATCATCTAAGTCCTCATTTCAAAATATTTTAAACTCGACCCCTCCACAAAACAACAACAACTTGATTTCTCTAATAAAATATCAATACATCGACATCAATTCAACAATAAAAATTCCATTACATCAGCAACAAATCTACTTTCTGTATTCAAGATTTTGTGATCCATAATGAATTAAACAAAGTCTTTCGTTAGAAATCACATGAGAGATTTTTTTGGCCGACGCGTTTCAAACCAACAAGTGTGGTTCATCATTAGGACCAGATGAAGAGGCAGACCATGGCAAAGGCTTAAATAGAGAGCAATGTAGAGGCATAATTTCAAGTAACGGCTATATTTGAACAATAATGTTTAAATTATAATATTAATTTATTAATATATTAATATTATAATTTAAACATTATTGTTCAAATATAGGCGTTACTTGAAATTATGCCTCTACATTGCTCTCTATTTAAGCCTTTGCCACGGTCTGCCTCTTCATCTGGTCCTGAGGATGAACCACACTTGTTGGTTCGAAATGCATCGGCCAAAAAATTCTCTCATGTGATTTCTACCGAAAGACTTCTTTTAACAAATCAGTACTCTCAACAACCCAATTACAAGCAACATATCGACTCCCAACAACTTTATTAGAAACATACACAAAATAAAACACCCTCTTGGAATCAATCATATGAACAAAAAAATATTTTCTGGTGAGTTACAAACACTACTCAACAACAATATATATACTATTCAAGGATATGCATCCATCCTCCAAAAAAAATCTTTGTAATCATAAACATGCTAGCTACTACATATTAGACGCCATAACTTCTATCTTTAGAATGATAAGTTTGTTTCACCAACACAATCAAATGAAAACTTTCCCTCTGAATATCCTGTGTGCAGGCTTCTGTAAACTCCATCATAAATTGTTCCTCACCAAAAACAATAGTTTCCCTCTCAATGAATCTTCTCACTCCATGATCTCTTCGATACACTTATGTAAACTTTCACCCTCTATGAGCTCGATCTGTAGCTTCTATCTTACATCTACATGACATTGGGTGCACAATATCACCCCAAATAGGTCCCTTGCTCTTCTTTTTAAACAAGTTTTTCCACTCTCTCGACTACTCACTCCATTAAGGCATTCACACTTCAAATTTCATTCAAACTTGTTGATTTAGTTAATTAGAATCTTTTATGAAAATTCCCAAACAAGAAATATCATAAAATCATTTAAACCATATGAGATGTGCGAGGAATGCGAGAAACATTATCTTATAGACATAGTCGTTGGCACAAAAATGTCATTTCTTGACTGCAATCAAATGGATAAGCCTTGTTATGAACAACTCGATCTCATTCGCATGGACAGGCCTACAAGGGAGTGGTTGGGGCAGAGGATCAAAGAAAACACAAAATATTCAACTCAAAACTACCTCCAAATTATTGATAAGAATATATAGCACCTGAAAATCTTGTCCAGACCATGAAACATATCAAAACCATCTTTGCATCCTCCTATTGAGATTATACATGATGTAGTAACCATAAGTGCAAGAACAAACTCACGAGTGTAGAAATTGTATCAAGTGGCATCAATCATGAAGCTCAGTTGTAGAGGGAAACTTGATACATCATGAAAGCCTCTTCAACACCTTTAGATATCGTCGGGATTCCAATGCATAACTCAAGAGCATCAAGGGCATCTCAAGAGCAACACCACAAGCATCATATACATGGAGACCTAGTTGGCCAACCAACCATCAAAGCTTGGGAGTTTGAATTCAGTAATTAAAAGAAACCTAGAAAGACATACAATACCTATTGTTTTATTAGGAACATATATAGGGAGTTAGAATGATATTATGTGGGTAAATAGAGATATAATGAAATCTATGAAAATTGGGATATGTTAGTTATGGCTGATGGTGATAACCCGTTGGCCAAAGCTGTCCTTTCTTGTAGGTAAGATGGTAAACCCTGGGGTCTAGAGAAAAATATGGAGGTTCTCAGACTCTAGATGATGACCCGGATATTTACAAAATAGCGTTATTACAAACCAACAGTGGAAATCCTTTAGAGTATCATAAACATAATGGTGTAGTAGCATTTTGCAGAAACAAGAATAGAGCAAGATGTTGCAAAAAATAGTAACACAACATAGAAGTATATGGAACATGGCTGGAAAAGAATGAAGTTGTGTTGATATGAACAAGTCAATATATATATATATATATATATACAACAAAGTTGAATTCTAAAAAGGGAATATAACTAATAACAATATTTCCAGAAAACGAGAATATTTGTAACCCTCATCACCTAACAAGATTATGAATTTAAACCTTGGCATCATTAAAAAGATTGTAATCCTTAAAATAGGTCTTGGCTAGACACCTAGACAAGAACCATTCGTTCTTGGAAAACACTTGGTGCATAAATATACACATTATAATTTACTTAGCAAAAAAAAAATTGCAACAGTGTTACATTCCACTCTAAGGGTCGCCATTCAAATTTAACTGTGCATATATTCATTTCCACAATTTAGAACACCTTGTGAATGTGACAATTAATTAGAAAGTATAGAAAAATTTAATAATTACTTTATTCCTCTTTGGGATATGTCCTTAGAGGAAATAAGGAAAAAGAAAATTATGTTGCCAGATCGCGTATAAGGCTAGAGTTAAAAAAAATCCACAAAATGGGAAAAGCCTTAGTCAAAACCCTTGACTAGGAACTCACGTGCGCATGTAAGGTACGTTCTCATTCTATAGGACCCGAAATCCATTAACAACTTGGGAAAATAAATGAACCTAGTAAAGAGGAATGTAGTTGAACCCCTTCAAGTGGAAGCATTAAGAAGAGCTAGTTGGGTCTCACCTGCAACCAAGAAAGCTAATGCAGGAGCATTCAGCCCAAGGAAAATCATTGTAAATAGTAGACATAGGGAGTCATGCATTTTAGGAAATAGTTTTCCTAAGTCTCAAGTCAATGTAATATTTAGGCTTTTAAATGTGATTTTATTAGATAATGGGATAATATGTAAATGCTCTCAAAATAAATAAATGAGAACATGAGTGGTAGAAGTCAAATCCAACTCTTCAACTGTTCCATGATTCTAGGAACAAGAGAGAGTTTTTAGGCATTAAATGGGAAGCTGATAAGAAGACTTTTCTATTTTAAAAACATAGGAAAAGATGGAATGGATAAAGTCTCGAGGAGACTTATCTGCCACATATGCATGCATGTAGAGCTTTAGGGTTTTGTTAGAGGATTGATCAAACCCTCCAATGATCCAATCCAATGCATTCTTATAAATAAGTGAACCTGCGTGTTCAATAGGAGGAGGCCACCAATAGTAGAATCATGCCTGTGTATGTGTGTGTGAGAGACTGGGAGTCTCAATTATAATCAATTGTTCATGTTAATATACATAGGTTCATTTGGAATTGATTTGATGTGTGAATGGTTAATGAATGATTGAATTACATGGAAATTATGAACTCGTAGGTTCTGTAATGAATCATAGGCAAAGTTCTAAAGTACATAGAGATGTAATATGCTTAAGAGGATTCACGAGGAATCATTGAATCCAAGTGAATCCCAGAGTTAGCTTTGGAGAGGAGTTGCGAAGCAAGAATCCGCTAAGGAGTCTAGTTCAGAGGAAGTTGAACAGTGGAAGTGAAGGAATATTGAGGACCAGAACCCTTTGGAAACCCGAACTATGCAGAAGATTGAAGAAAATGAGGGAAAAACTAAGTAAAGACTTTTGACAGAGAAGCGTGAAGAGTTAGCGCTCAGCCAAAGGTTGGATTTGGAAGATCCACAATTGAGATTGCATCGCAATTAAGTCTGATAGAATAGAAATGAAAGTGCGTGATTAATCGTGGACCATTGGATCATGGCCAGATCAATTGTCCCGATTAAATCACATATCGGCGATCGGAGATGCCAAGGGTCAGCAGTTTAGGAATTTTGCAATATTGCCGATAGCGATATATCGGCAATTGGGGGATCAGAGATCAGGAATCGACGGAGGTCGGAGCAATAATGCGGAAGCAATGTTGAATGGACCCAACGTTTTATAGTCGCAGTTGTAATAGATTTGAGATCTGTTATAAGGGTTCGGAGCGGGATGTCCTTTGTATTTCGAAGTATTTAATATTTCTGATAGTTTATATGGCATGGACCTTTTAACGCAAAATCATATGCTAAAGGATCTGATAGTTATATCAGAGTAGGAGAAGGGGGATGGTTCATATGTGTATGAGTCGTTGACATAGCTGATAGCAATCGCGATGAGGTTTAGCCTCGAAAACCATGTCAAGGTTGTACGGTAGGCAGAAAAGGCATGTTTAGGATTATATCCTTTGTAATGCTTTATAAAGGAATTAGTGTGATAGTAGGATATATAAGTTAAACGTATATGAGAAGATGTGTTAAGGGGGGGTCTAATTCTGAATTGAAGAAAGACTTTAATCCAAGGTTTGAAGGGTTCATATAATCCCAATAAAGATTTCAGGTGGGGTGATTGAAGTTCCTATACAAAGGAGCTGTATAAGAGGGCCGCTTGACCATTTATGGTTTGAAGGTTTGACTCCATTGTAGATTCAGACACTTCGTACAGTTGTGGATGCATTATATTGATAAATGCATACTGTGGGTATGTGCAGGTTTACCCTTACCTTGCACCATTAGGGGTATCAGAGCAAAAGTTTGTATCAAAGCAGATTTGTAATCTGTAAGAGGTAACTTTGACGTTCTTGGAAGACTATAGCAGTTCCAGCAAAGGCTTGGAGTAGACAAGAACAGAGAATTCCTTGAAGAAAAGAGGACTTGAGGGACAAATCGAGGACAATCTATTCAAAGTGCAGAAGAATGGGTGAAACAAGATCATGCTGAGGTCTTGAAGGTGAGGTAATGTGTTCTGTTTTAAATTGAGAATGTGTGTTTTTATACTAATGCACAGGTGACAACAAGAGAAGCTGTGAGAAGAGAACATATGTGTTTTTGAAGACAGAGTAAGGAGAATACTCTAAAAGAAGAAGTGTAAGTGAACCTGAAGTATCCAACAAGAGATTGGACAAAGAGAATAGCTGAAGTGTTCTCAAGAGGAAGTGAGAGATTGCAGAAGCCTAGAAGGAGCAAAGGTGTTACTCAATAAGAAGAAAAGGTTCCAAACAGAGGATGTATACTTACCAAAAGACTGAGTGAGGAGAGCATAGTGAGGTAATATTGCAGCCAAGAGGACTAGCTGTTGCAGAGGAGCTCATGAAGAAAGAAGAGAAGAAGATGACTACTGATAGTCATAGAAGAGGTTCAGAGAGAAGCCACAACAGAGGATATAAGAAAGAGGATGCCAAAGGAAATGGCAAGAGGATGAGCCAAGAAGAAATTGACAAAGAGGTTGTTGAATTAAAAGAACAACTCAATGCATTAAGGAGGATGCTTGAGGAAAGCCAAAGACTAGGTTGGATCTTGAGGATGAAGCTAGTGGAATGGCATGAGATGCAGAGAAGGCTACATCAAATGCAAGTAAGGTGGCTAAAGAAAAAACTCAAGGAAGTTGAGTTAAAAATGTAAGAATCCATTTTTGAACCCGAACAAGGAGAAATTATGGGAGAAAGTGAATATGAAGACTTGAAGAGTGAAACTTAAAGTGAGACCAAAAGGTCTGATGATTTTAAATCTAACAATTTGTGTATGTTTGCAGGTGAAGGACAACAGGTTGATATTGTCATGAAGAAGGAAAAATACCAGCATAATCAAAATTCTGTTCTAGAAGAAGATGAGGTAGATAGATCTCATATACAACTGGAGAAAGATGTCAAGCAATCAAGTGAAGGGCTTGAGGAGATTGAAGAAGAGACTATCAAAGAATTTCTGAATCATATGAATGATTTAGAACGGCAAGGAGATATGATGGCTGAACCATCAAGTGAGACCATAGGGTCTTATATTTTTAAAATGGATAGTTTGTGTATGATGGCAGATATTGCAAGAGAAAAGTAGCCATTTGAAGATATATTCAGAGAAGATAAATAACAAGGGACTGAAGCCAAACTTGAGGAAGAGACTA
Source organism: Pinus taeda (assembly GCA_000404065.3). Classification (NCBI taxonomy): domain Eukaryota; kingdom Viridiplantae; phylum Streptophyta; class Pinopsida; order Pinales; family Pinaceae; genus Pinus; species Pinus taeda. Next base: position 17,052 of record APFE031008961.1, read on the forward strand.
TGTTAGCTGAAAACATAGTAAGGGATCATCAATTCACTATGATGATAGGCACTGTGGAGATAGCCATGGAAATTGTTGAGACAGATAGTAGGGAAGAAAGACATCTACTGAAAGATGTTAAGAAGGAGGAACCCTATGCAAAGGATTTAACCTTGGGAAAAGGAACACTAACAAAGGAGTGTATTGAAGAGGACGGATAGTATTTTGAAGATGTTGAAAGTCTGGAGGAGTACTCTAGGATAACAAAGTATAATGGAGAAGACCTCTTGAATGAGGAAAGTAGTGATTTGCTACAGCAGAAAGACCTTGAGAGTACAAGGGTCAGAGGAAGATAGTATTTTAATAGTGTAACATAGCATGTAAAGGATGAAGCTAGAAGAAGAGAGCATTGTGATGAAGTGCTTGCTAAGTCTGAAGAGGAAATTAAACTGTTGGAGAATGGTAGAACATAAGCTACAATTACAGTTTCTGAAGAAGAAGATGTGTCTCAAGTAGCCATGGAGACAGGAAGATGCAATAATTTATTTGTAGGTTCATTAAAAAACATGAATGAGTATGAGTATGTGATCAGAGAGATTGAGTGGAGGTTGTTTGAAGATGGTAAAGAGGTGGTAGGAATCAAACAATTTCAAAGTGAAGATAACTAGTAGCAGGTTAAAGAAGGAGAAGTTCACTACTATGAACCCAAGCCGGAAGACATCATTAGAACAGATGGTGTGAAAGAGAGACTAACTGACAGTCTCGTGAATTTTGTTGAGAATTCGAATCAACATACTGATGTGCTAATAGAGGAGGAGGAAACTGAGTAGCAAACTGAATTGTTTTCAAAGGAAGATAAGGCACAATAGCCTTATGTTTTTTATTTTAACAAGTGTTTGGAGTGTGCAGGTTTTGTTGCAAATGCTGGAGGAGATTTGGCACAAGTGAACAACCAAATAAAGATGGAAGAAGGAGATTCTGTGGAGGAATTCAATCCATGGAGCAGAGAAGTTAAATTGCTGGAAAGAATGTTGAACAGTCATGATTTAATCATGAAAGAGGGTAAGGAAGATAGGGAGGCAGCAAAAATGGCAGTAAGCCAAGCAGAAGTCAGCATAGGAGTCACAACAAGCGTTAAAGCAAGAGCAAGCAAACCAAAAGTTGGAGCAAGCAAAGAAAAAGTCAGCATAGAAGACAACAACAGTAACTTGGAACACAAAGAAAGAGAAAGAAGTAAGGAGGAGAATATGGACCAGCACAAAGATATGCTGGACATAGAAATTAAAGAAATGTGGGAGCTGATGATGAAGTAGACCAAATGGAGAAAAATGGCAACAAAAGAAAGCAAGATCAATTACAAGTTGAACCTGATTGACAAGAAGAAGAAGAAAACAGAGATGCATCAGCAACAAAGGAACAAAGTGTCTGGTTAGTGACAGAACAAAGTGTGGGATCTAGGAAGACCAAGACCAAAAGACACATGATCAAGAGATCATGAATATTTTCTACTTTTGGAGTTTGATGCAGGAGCATTCAGCCCAAGGAAAATCATTGTAAATAGTAGACATAGGGGTTCATGCATTTTAGGAAATGGTTTTCCTAAGTCTCAAGTCAGTGTAATATTTAGGCTTTTAAGTGTGATTTTATTAGATAATGGGAGAATTTGTAAATGCTCTCAAAATAAATAAATGAGAACATGAGTGGTAGAAGTCAAATCCAACTCTTAAACAGTTCCATGATTTTAGGAACAAGAGAGAGTTTTTGAGCATTAAATGGGAAGCTGATAAGAAGACTTTTCTGTTTTAAAACAGAGGAAAAGATGGAATGGATAAAGTCTCAAGGAGACTTATCTGCCACATATGCATGCATGTAGAGCTTTAGGCTTTTGTTAGAGGATTGATCGGACCCTCCAAGGATCCAATCCAATGCATTCTTATAAATAAGTGAACCTGCACGTTCAATAGGAGGAGGCCACTAATAGTAGAATCAGGCCTATGTATGTGTGTGTGAGAGACCAGGAGTCTTGATTGTAATCAATTGTTCATGTTAATATATAGAGGTTCATTTGGAACTGAATAGATGTGTGAATGGGTAATGGATGATTGGATTACATGGAAATTATGAACTTGTAGGTTCTGTAATGAATTACAGGCAGAATTTTGAAGTACGCAGAGGTGTAATATGCTTCAGAGGATTTAAGAGGAATCATTGAATCCAAGTGAAACCCAGAGTTAGCTTTGGAGAGGAATTGTGAAGCAAGAATCCACTAAGGAGTCCAGTTCAGAGGAAGTTGAATAGTGGAAGCAAAGGAATAGTGAGGACCAGAATCCTTTGGAAACCTGAACTATGCAGAAGATTGAAGAAAATGAGGAAAAAAACTAAGTAAAGACATTGGACAGAGAAGCGTGAAGAGTTAACGCTCAACCACAGTTGGATTTGGAAGATTCATGCTTGAGATTGCATCGCAATTAAGTCCGAGAGAATCACAATGAATGTGCGCTATTAATCGTGGACCGTTTGATTGTGGCTAGATCAACGGTCACGATTAAATCGCATATCGACGATCGAAGGCGCCAAGGGTCAGTAGTTTAGGAATGTTGTGATATCGCCGATAACAATATATCGGAGATTGGGAATTGGTGGAGGTTGGATAAATAGTGCAGAAGCAATGGTGAACGGACTCGACGTTTTATAGTCTTGGTTATAATAGATTTGAGATCCACTATAAGGGTTTGGAGTGTTAATTCCTTTGTATTCCCAAGTATTTAATATTTCTGATAGTTTATATGGTGCGGGACTTTTAACGCAAAAGCATATGTTAAACAATTCATTAGTTATATCAGAGTCAGAGAAGGGGGATGGTTCATATGTGTATGAGCCGTTGGCATAGCTAATAGCGATTTCCATGAGGTTTAGACTCAGAAACCGTTTCAAGACTGTACAGTAGGCAGAAAAGGCATGTTTGGGATTATATCCTTTATAATGCTTTATAAAGGAATTAGCGTGATAGTAGGATATATACGTTAAACATATATGAGAAGATGTGTTAAGGGGGGGTCTAATTCTGAATTGAGGAGAGACTTTAACCCAAGGTTTGAAGGGTTCATATAATCCCGATAGAGGTTTTAGGTGGGATGATTGAAGTTCTTATACAAATGAACTGTATAAGAGGGCCACTTGACCATTTATGGTCTGATGGTTTGGCTCCATTGTAGAGGCAAACACCTGGGACAGTTGTGGATGCATTATATTGATAAATGCATACTGTGGGTATGTGCTGGTTTACCTTTACCCTGCACCAAAAGCTTAGCTGTAAACATAACCCTAGTGATCTAAATAGAGGAAAATAGAATTTGTAATTAAAGGAAGGAAGAGGGTTTACTTGTAGGAGAAACCTATGAGAAATTTCTAAGAAACTGCAACCCTCGAGACCATGGAAACTTAGCTCACCATTGAGATAAAAAAAAGAGAGTTAAAATCACTATACTAAATGAATAGTAAAATACCGAAAGTAGAATGACAGGTTCCCCGAGCACCTGAGTTGTCAGTCATGAGATAGTAGTTCTCATGAAACTTTAACATAAACCAGGTGAGCCTTGACCCATGAAGAAAATAAGGAAATTTTTAGCAGAGACCACTGACTAGTAAAGTTCTTATACCTGCTCTGACTTGTTGGGTGATAAGAGTGATGAGACCATAGTATTCGGGCCAGAAATGAGCATAAATACACCGGAATGCAGAGTTTACAAAGTTGCACCTTCAAACTAGAGAAGGGAAGAACGATTCCTATCAATGAGGATTTGGGAGGGTTTTTACCCTATCCAACCCTTGAACGATTTGAACCATTGGATTGCAATAGGAAATCGATAGTGCAGATGAGGCCAAATCGCCATGCATAATCACCTATGAAAATGAGTCAGGAGACAAGTGGGCTTTAAGAAACATCGAATTAACCCTTGGTGCCAGTGAAAAGACATTACTAAGTTTAATTATTACTAAAGTTTAAAAGAACATGAATTGTATGGGGGGAACCGCCTCATGTAAATAATAATTGAAGTTGCATATTAAAAAAATGACCATATTGATACTATTAAATACCCTTAATTGTATGTGGAACATCTCTGCAGTACCAATGAATATTAAAAAAAAATCAAAATAACCCTATTGCCATGGAAAGTGAAGATAACTATAGTAAATACGGTTTTTTTATAAGAATTATGTTAATACATGTTACAAATGGTATAAGAGAATCTTGGTTACAATACTGAGGCGTTCTTGGGAAAATAAGGAATAACAAAGAATTAATGATGCATAGAGAAAGTTGAATGACATGAGAAGAGGAATCATAATCACCCAAACAGGGGGATCAATAGGAGGATCTGGACCAACAATTCATACAGAAGCCTACCTAGAGATGTGGGTTCAGCTGAGAGGATAAATTCATGACATGAATGTGTTGCTGTTGGAGACAGTTCAATAACTACGAGATGAAATGAAAAATATGAGGGATGATAATGAGAGATTGAGGTTGGAATATGAGAGAATAATGAAAAGTCTCTCAGATAGATAAAATCAAAGGAATCCAAATCCCAGCCGGGAGGATGGAAATAAAGATGAGATGCATCAATAGGGGGAGGATCACACAGAAGTTTTAGGAGGTAGAATTGATAATCAGGAAGAGTATGAAAATGTTTTTGGTGGTAAAGGAAATAAGAGGCACAAGATTGAGTTTCAAGAGGTGTTTAATAAAATTAAACCTCCAACATTTGATGGAGAACTAGAGGAAGATGACGGAGCCTAGTTAATCAACACAAATGTTAAAAGAAAATATTTTAATGTTCTATATAATAAAATATCCAATGAGGGTTATGAATAAAATATTTTAATATTGAATTATACTTAAAAAAATATATTAATAACAAAAAATATATGTTTTAATGTGTACTGGTAAAATGGCTCAATGGCTCAATTCACATGTTATGTAAAATATTTTATATATTGTCTTAAAAATATAGATATGTATCATATAAAGTTATTGAAAAAAAAAAGTTTTATTGTTAAAACTATTGAAGTGGTCCTACTATTTTACAATTTAATCATTTTTAGGTATATGTTTTTTTTGTGGAAATCCAATAAATATTGAGAAATTCAATTTAAATAATGAAAAATTACACTTTGTTTTTTGCACTCTAAAATAAGTTTGTATTGGAAAAGTTTTGATCTCTTGGGGCATGTTAGATATGTGGTTAAGATAGATCTGTGTTGGTATATAATCAATATGTGCTTAAGATAGTTTTATGCTTCTATATAATCAAGTAATCTAGAATAACAAAAAAAAACTAAGATAGTGAATATGCATAAAGTAGGAGGAAAAGACATCTGAAAGTATCACTACTACCAATGAAAAAAGACAGTTCAATCTAGAATATTAATATATGTGGTAGGTACAATGGGTATCAGGAAAAGACTTTGTATATTTTAATGGTTGGTATCTTATATTCAATTTGTTATTGGAATTAACTTCATATATATTCAAGTTCCAAAGCATACATTTTTGGCCTTGTGATAATTTTTTAATGAAAGTAACATTCATAAGGGTGTAGGGTTTTCCCGTGAGATGACTTAATGGTCTACACGATGTATGTTTCAATTCCTTGCATTGGAATCGTCAGGATTACTTTAAAAAGTCTCCAATTTAACATAGTTAAAAAAAATAAATAAAAAAATAAAAAAATATCCTCATTAAAAATATAATTTGATTCCTATTGAAGAAGCGAAGAGCAATAATGGATCAAATTACAAGACCTTACCTTAACCTGAGCGTGATGGAAACTTTCGACGTCGGTTGCCATAACATTCGACTCGAAGTATAGGTGAACAACGTTAGATGACCTAAACGAATTTTACAGGAGAATCAATATATTGAAGATAGATGTGTTATTATTTATGATAGATTTACTTTGTGGGTTTTCCTAATTACTTTAAACCCTAACCAAGATCTACTCCTTTGTAAGAAATTAAAATGAATGCACAGCGGAACTTACTTTTCATCTTCAAAGGCTCCTGGTCTTGACTTGAGTTATTGGCTCTTGAATCCTTCCAAGAGCTTGCAATCCTTTTCTCTGGCTATCCTTGACAAAGTATCTGGTCTTCAATGGAGCAGACAATTTTTCTGAGTGATTGCAAGCCTTGGAGACTCAGCCCATTTATAGCAGTTCCAATCCTAGGGCAGCCGAAATTTAGCTGTCAAGAAACCTGGATAGCCGAAAATTAGCTGTCAAGAAATCTGGACAGCCGAAATTTAGCTGTCAAGAAATTTATTACTGCTATTATTTCAATCAATTATAATCGGTCCATTAACAATTATAATTGATTAACATTATTCTATATGTATTTGTATCCAAATCCTTATTTAAATATGTATAATGCCATGACTTAATTAATCACATTATTTGGCATATTTTAATCATTATATAAATGTAATCTTGCTGACAGTATTTGATATCATAATGATAATTCACGTATGTCCAACCTAATTATTGTAATTAGACGCCTCTAAATCCAACAATCTCCCACATGGACAAGTGCAACCTTTTGATTATATATCCTTAACTTTATTGCATTCAACTTTTCTGTCTTTACTTATCGTATTTCTTAAACAATTCCGTCCATCAATTATGCTAACAAAGGACTTAAGCGGCATTTGTCACATTTATTCGCAACTAAACTGACATAAATCACGCCACCAACATAACTGAATGACATGAATCTGATTTGGACATATAGTTTAGAAATTACACGCAAGTGTGATTAGATGTGCCTATTTCTAATTGAGTCACCTTTACTTTACTGTATGAGGCCAAAAATTTAAACTTTAAAGAAAGAAATAATGAAACTGAAACTGAATGCAACTTTTATATATCATCAAAATTGTTTACAATTGCATTACATAGAACATCAAAAAACAGAACTTAAAACATATTCAGACTCCCACATTTTCTAATCATCCTAAACAGATATTACACCCATACAAGCAACATGTTGGTGAAACTTCTTGGGTGGTAATCCTTTAGTAAGAGGATCCGCAATCATGGAGTTTGTACCTATGTGTTTTATACACAATTCATTATTCTGCACTCTCTCTTTTACAACCAAAAACTTAATGTCAATGTACTTTGACTTTGACAAACTTCGGTTGTTGGTTGCGTATAACACTACTGAATTGTTGTCACATAATAATTTGAGTGGTTTCTGAATAGAATCCACAATTTTCAGACTTGTGACGAAGTTCTTCAGCCATACGCCATGATTAGATGCTTCAAAGCATGCAACAAATTCAGCTGCCATAGTGGAGGAGGCTACCAATGACTGTTTAGTGCTCTTCCATGACACAGCCCCACCTGCCATCATAAAGATGTATCCTGATGTTGACTTCATGCTGTCGACACATCCTGCAAAATTAGAATCGGTATATCCAATGACCTCGAGTTGTTCCGATCTCCGATACGTGAGCATATAGTCCCTTGTTCTCTTTAGGTATCTCAACACTCGCTTGGCTGCCTTCCAATGTTCCATACCTGGGTTACTCAAATATCTCCCTAGCATTCCGGTAATGAACGCAATATCCGGACGCGTGCATACTTGTGCATACATGATGCTACCCATGGCTGAGGCATAGGGAATATTTTTCATGAGGTTTTTATCTAAGTCAGTTTGGGGACATTGTTTCAGACTAAACTTATCTCCTTTTGATATAGGGGTATCTCCTGGTTTGCTATTTTGCATGCCAAATCTTGTTAGAATCTTATCGATATAGTTCCTCTGGGATAACC
>APFE031008970.1:0-11217 GCA_000404065.3 Pinus taeda
TGCAAGATAACTTATTTCTTACTTTTTTCGTTTTTTATTTTTATGTTTTGGGGGTTTTTATCTTCGTTAATTTTGTAATGTGAGATTGAAATTCTAAAAGACAAGTATGGATATAAATGTTCAAGGCAATGATGTCCTTTATAATGATTTACCAAACTTGAAACTTCAATAGGGGTTTAAACATGCAATAACAAAATTAATTCCTAAAAGAAAATGAAAATGTGCCATTAAACTAGTCAAACAAACTGTGAACTATTGATCATGAAACCCATTATCCTTGCTACTATCTAAATACAAAAGAAATTATACTCAAAGAAATCCAAGAATTGCAAGCAAAGTAAATCTAAAATGAAATTACATCAACTCATATTCTGACCCCTCACCATTAGTCTCGTTATGGCTTTCAGGGGTAATCATAAACAACTTGAGCAATCTGATATCTAATTTGCAGGAAAATAAACTAATATCAAATTATATACTCATACTTCGATCCCTCACCATTAGTCTCGCTATGGCTTTCGGAGGTAACTGATAATGACATGAGCAATTTAATATCTAACTTGCAGAAAAATAAACTAATATCAAACTACACACTCATCCTTCAATCCCTCACCATTAGTCTCGCTATGGCTTTCGGAGGTAACTGATAATGGCATGAGGAATTTAATATCTAACTTGTAGAAAAATAAACTAATATCAAACTACACACTCATCCTTCAATCCCTCACCATTAGTCTCACTATGGCTTTCGGAGGTAACTCATAAAGACATGAGTAATTTAATATCTAATCTAACTAATAAAGAAAATGTACAAAACTGAAATAAATAAGACAGTGCTCGAATTAAAAACTAAGAAAAATAAATCAGCAGAAGGACAAGACTGATTCCATGTCATTAGTCATTGTAAAACTATGTGCAAACGCCCGAGCTACCTACTGTAATCTGGAACAAAGACACTGATTAGTTAACAACAGTATAAAGCATGAAAAATTATGGACAGAAATAAAATGTGAATACCATAAGCAATGCAATATATACACATGAATGATTATGGCATAAGGAACGTAAAGAAATAAAACATGAAACTATATAGCAATAAACAAAACCTTGGCATGTGCAGGGGCCCTTTGCACAACCTCGAGCAGTCATTTATGAACCACGAATTGAGCTTATAAATAGACTCTTCTCATGTATTCAAAATGCAGTCATAACACAGAAATAAAGTCACGGCACAGTGGGCTCATTAATAGCCAAAATTACATTACAAAAGCTAGCTACTATGAATATGAGAACACATTATTTATAACAGAGGATGACATAACTACTTTCCTACAATCTGCACTGATAAGACACATGTGAACAACCACGTCTAGGAATCTAGAATTATGGCTGCCATGAAGATTAAATCTTTCGAGGGTGGCTATTGGATTCAACTTATGGAGCAGTCCACAGGTGTTGGTATGTCCCCTGAGATTTAGGAACAGCTACACAAGTCTTGACGTGGTGAAAAGCAGAGTTCTATCGCTGTAGGACTCTTAGGTTGACCACCACTTGACTACCTTTGACTATGGCCTCTAATAGGACTCATTCCATGTCCACATCGTTTTCAACTTGCCCATGTGGTTTGATTCGCCTGAAGACACCTGCAATATAGACTTTAACAAAATGGTTGCGGAAAGTTGAGTTGGCTGTGGAAAGTGACAAGATTCCGCAGCTCATAAGCAAAAACCTAGTTCAAACAGCAACACAAAGACATAGTCAAGAAACCAATTTAAATGCTCTTTTATAACTAATATGCAATGATATTGATGGCTTAGGAGGTTCAGATGAATGGAAAGAAGCTAGAAAAAGGTGTAGGGAAGATGCAAGTTTGGGGCTCAACAAAGCACACAAGAGAAGCTGACAAATTGTTGGAGGATGCGAGAGAGAATGTGGGAGCACCATCTTGTCAGCGCAGACAGAGGAAGTCACCTGAGAGGTACACTGGATACATATCCCTTGCTAGGGAATGTGTTGAGGCTGAGACATATTCCTTTCAAGAAGCAGTGCAACAGTTGATTTGGGTTAATGTTATTGTGGAGGAGTATGACACCATAGTTCGTATCAGTGTTTGGGATGTGGTTCCAAGGCCGGAGAACAAGTCAGTTGTGAGTTCATGTTTGCTTTAAAAGGTAAAGAAAGCTATTGATGGTAGTTTGGAGAAGCATAAGGCAATATTTGTTTTCAGTGGGTTTTCATAGGTTGAGGAGATTAACTATGATGAGAATTTTGCTCCTATCGCAAGGTACTCATCTATGAGATCTATCTTGGCACTATGAGCATAGATGGGTTGGAGGATCCATGAGATGGATGTAAAGACTACATTCCTTAATGGCAAGATTGAGGAAGAGTTATACATAGAGAATCCAAAAGGTTTTGAGACCTTCAATCGCGAGTTGCATGTGTGCCAACTAAATAGAGCATTGTATAGGATGAAGCTCGTACTTGGTACACTAGGATAGACAACTACTTCACCAGGTTGGGCTTCACAAAGAGTGAAGCAGATGCGAACCTGTACCACATTGTGGTGACAAGTAAGTTGTTGATCATCGTACTTTATGTTGATTGTCTTATATTGATCGGTGATGATTAGTTGATCATGTCTTGCAAGGAGGACCTTGCAAGAGAATTCGAGATGAAAGACACAGGTCTCATGCATTACTTCCTTGGCATGGAACTATGGTAGAAGGATAGGGAGTTGTTTGTGTCTCAGGGCAAGTATGCCAACGCGATACTGAATAGATTCTACATGGAGAAGTGCAAGCCCATGTAGACTCCTGGAGGAAGGATGTTTCTACTTCAAGAGAAGTGGTAGAGAATATTGTGTACAGGCAGCTTGTGGGTTCAATGATGTACTTAATGAACACATGACCAGATTTGTAATATGCAGTGAACCAACTGAGTCAAGTGATGGTTCAGCCTACCAAGATGTTTTGGAAGGTGGCAAAGCACACATTGAGATACCTCAAAGGTACATCTAAGTATGGATTATGGTACAGAAAGACAAAGGGAGTGAAGCTATAGGGATTTACTGATGCAGATTGGGCACGGAGTTCATCAGATCGAAAGAGCACATCAAGAAGGATTTTCAAGCTCGTTTTAGCAACAGTTTCTTGGTACAACAAGAAACAGAGGTTGGTTGCACTCATCTCGGGAGAGGGAGAATACATGGCTACAAGTTAGGCATCATGTGAGGCCATCTAGATGAGGACAATCCTAGTTGGTTTGTTTAATTAGAGGATGGATCCCATTGTAATATATCGTGAGAATCAGAGTTGTATCAAACTCTCTAAGAATCCAGTATTTCATGATAGGTCCAAGCACATCGACATCATGTATCATCATCTTAGAGACTGTGTAGTGAGAAGGATCATGTTGCTACAGTACATTTTGACAAAGGAGCAAGACGCTAACATTTTGACAAAGGCATTATCAAAGTGTAAATTCGAGTTCCATTGAGACACAATTGGGTGGGAGATAATCCCTTTCTTGTTGAGAAGGAGTTTTGAAATATGGCGACAAGAATATTCCAATCTAATTTGTCTTTGAATTAAATTGTGAATTAAAATCGAATTTAGTCTTAACAACTACTTGGAAATAATTGATTAATTTATTTTAAATTAATTAGTTGGATAAATTCAAGTTGGAAGTATTTATTAAGTCATGCAAGAGTTATCCATTAAATTAAAGAGATAAGATTGAGTTATATTTGAGTTGTAATTCGTTAAATCGGTTTACTGAGTTAAGTCCAGTTAAATTAGTTCCAAACTGGTTGAGGAACTAATAGTGAGTTAACAGTCAGTTGATGCATTAATGCACTCAACTAGTGCTACTTGAGTTGACTAAAGATTCCCTCATGAGAAACTCATGCATGTCTATTCTCAGAAAGACCCAATTGAGATTAATGTTCAAGGATAGTGTACTATGAGTTGCATGTGCTTTGTCGTGGAGAAAACTCATGCATGGAATCAAGGATTCATCCTTGAGGATTGTGCAGTTTTGAAGGCTAATCATCCATAAGGAACAACACAAGGAAATAGGAGCTTGGAGAGCAAAGAGAAAGGCTTGAGAGAAGCTAAGATTGCCTATGAGCATCTCTGATAATTGTACTGAGAGCTAGGTAGCTCTGAGAGCTAAGGCTTTCTATAATTCCTATGTATTTACACCATGTATGATAATACAATAGTGCGGGGTTTTTATTTGAGATTTTCCCCAAAGTATTTTCATGTGTATTGTGTCATTGATTATTCTTCTTCTCATTATATTGTTTAGCTCAATCTTTAAGCTTCCGCAAATTGATAGTAGAAGTAGGCTATAATATTCTACTTTGATTTATATTACATTATCAGGTTAACCTATCACAAATTTTCTACAGGAGCATCATTACCAAAAGTAACACTCCATATCTTATCTTCTCTTAGTGATAAAAATTTACTCCTATCAATTGTATATGCTTGGATCACCCAATACTCACATACCAATTCTTTCCTTAGGTTTGGGAATATAAGGAAATATTGCACTCTTCATTATTTTCTTCCTTCTTCTTCTTCCATGCATTGGGTTCATCTTGATTTTGTTTATTCCATGGATTTGATTTGAGTTTCTTGGTACAACATTCAACTATTCTATTTCCATAGTTATGATAGTTATAACATTCAATATAATCAAATATAGGAGAAACAGGATTGTTGTTTATGAGATTATTTCTACATGGATTTACAAATATGTAATCTTTTTTTTACTCATAAGATTTATTTCTTTTTTTATTACTTCCAAGATATGCTCTAAAACTTAAAACCTTATGTCCATAATTTCTAAATGAATAACACTAACCATAGAAAATATTTTGGTTCCTACAGGGTGTTTTCCTTTAAGGATATGATATGTTATTTTTTTTTAATGGCTTCCTCTTTGTAGGAAATGATGACTTTGCTATTTTCTTGCTTGATATTTGTGGTTGTTTGAATGGATTCAATTTGCAATAGTTTGTTGCTACTGGTTTTTATTAGTGTTTCTTATTACTTTGTTGGCATGTTCTTGTTTTTGTTGTTGGTGTTTGTGGTTGATTCCTTTGACTTCCTCAACATAGTTGATTGGTTCTATGTTTTCAAATTTCGTAGTGCTTGTATCTCCTTCACAGCCCAAACCGTTATTTATAAAGGGATATCTTTATGCACTCATAATCTCATCTAATTTTGTATATCGTTAAATAAAATTCCTATTTTTGTTGAGTTGTGCTTGGTTCTTTTCTAATTCTTTTATAAGGGAGGCTACCTCTTCATGTATCATTTCACACTCCTTTACCTTCTTTTTCAATGTTGCATTAGAGTGTCTTCAATCTTTTTAGTTTCTTCCAACTCCACTTTCACCAGAATAAGTGATGAATATTCAAAGTTATCATTTTCTTTGTAAAGGTTTTCCAGCTTCTCTTTCTATTTCTTATTTTTTTCATGAGCCTTTGAATTTCTTCTAAGGAAATGATAAATTCACCTTCTAGAAATACTTTAGCTTCTTCTTAGTTAAACTCAACTTATCCTTCATCTAAATCTTTTAAGGCCATGAGCACGAATTCATTCATTATTTATTTTGTTCTTTCTTTATCAGAGGACTATTCATCTTCATCTTTTGATAAATAGCTATATTCTTGGGTATAGAAACTTTTCTTCTAGAAGATCATTTCCTTCTTTACTTTCCTATATTAATCCTTCTATTTATGATCATATTCATTCTTTTCTTTCTTATGTGGACTTTGAGATGAATAATGACCTAATTTTCCATAATTAAAGAATTAGAAAGGAAAATTACCTTCATATGTTTTAAGTCCTAGCTTTAATCTTTTGATAAAATTTTCCTCTTTTTCATCACATTCATAGATTAAGTCTTATTAATGTTCTTTTCTCTTCTTATTAGCTTTAAATGAGGCCTCCTTTGTGGTACATCTTCCTTTTGAGGTTCTCATTTCATATGCTATCAATGTCCCATGCAGTTGATCTAAAGTTAATGTGTTGAGATCATGCATCTCCTTAACTACTAATACTTTGACATTGAATCTTCCATGAAGAAAAATCTACACCCTTTGAACTACAAAGGAATCACCCACAAGTTCATCAAGTCATCTTATTACGTTGACTATTTCATCTATACCAAGGAAATTTTTGGCAATGCCCTCATCCTCATTCATCTTTAATGAATTAACACGAAATCTATAGACTTGGAGTTTCGCTTTCTTTACCTTACTATCACCTTCATACCATCTCATAAACGTGTCCCATATTTCTATTCTTGTTTTGTAGTGCATAAATTTAACCAACTCAGATTCAAGCAAACCACCAAGAATTACAACATTGCTTTAGCATTGTAAGGGAGCCTATTCTTATGATTTCTATCGAGCAATATAGCCTTTTATAGCCATTATGCACTATATGGGAGACATATGAACCAAGAGACACATGTAAGTTCTCATTATTAGATTCCAAAATCCATAATTCATTCCCATGAACATAGTAATATTGTTACTGAAATTTCCATCCTAGTTGGCCATATCTCAAATTTACCTTCTAGTTATTAAATTGTTGTTGAAGTAACATATTATGATACCTATTATTAGAAGCCAAAAAAATACTAAGAGGGGGAGGGAATCAATATTTTAACACTTTTAATGATTATCTAGCCAGTAATGTTAGAATCTAGGACAATACTTAGAATGGGGTTGAATCAATATTGTGAAATTTTTAGCATTTTCTTTCACAAGTAAACAATATGAGGATATCAATAAACACTTCAACAATTATTCATAGAGGCATCACAAAAATCAACACAAGAAATACATATTTGACACATATGCTTCAAACTATTCCTCAATTGCTTTAAGGCAAGATTCAAATCTAGAACACAAAGAAAAGATAGTAACAGAAGCACAAAGCCCATAAATATGATTTATGTTTATCATGAACTAAAAAAGTTGGCAACACAATGCCTTACACAAACTTTGATAGAAGTTTCTAGTTTTGAACAAAAATTATATGTAAATTTTTATTTAAGTTGTCTCTAAATCTCTCTTCATTACATTACCATTGGTCTTATCTATGTAATAGAATACCATGGTCTACCAAGACTATCTAAAATTATGTTTACTTGAAATATAAGTAAAATAAAATTACTTTCAAAAAATAACATTAATAAAAATATTAAGTAAATTTAGTAAATTTAAATTGAGAAATAAAAAAAATAAAATTATATTATTAATAAATGTATACGAAACCTTATACAATTAACTTAAATGAATAAATAAACACTGAACACATCCAACACATAAAAATCAAAATCACATCTAATAAGCTACTTACTAAACCAAAACTAGTTAAATTTTATAAAATAAATGATCTTGAAAAATTAACTTGAATAAGTAAATAAAACGCTAATAACCTAAAGTACAAATAAAACCGTAATAACCTGCCACACAAAAACCTCTTGAAAGAGACCCAGCAAACTATAAAAGAGAAGATAGGTACAAAAGTACAAATCCCAGATATCTATGAAGATTGTTTGTTATTAGTTTTGAAGGAATTAGGGACTCAACGAATGTAATAAATATAATTCGATTAGGGTTTATAATTAAGTAATGCTGAGTTTTATCATGAGATTAAATTTGTAAAAAAGTATTACAAAGAGTAGGTTGAATTTTCCAGAATAAATTCAGATCGATGAATAAAAAGTGTTTATAGAATGTAAGTTAAATCTTGTAAAATTAACTTAATTAATAAATAAACACTCTTGATGAATGAATAAACATCTTTGAAAATATAATCACACGGAAAGAAAATCACAAATAGAATACTTCACAGAGGAGGATGATTAGAACAAAAGTAGACTTTGCGTATCTGAGTTCATATCATTGTGAACCATGTCAATGAATATTCGATTCCACAGAGTTATTTTTGTGAAAATGCAATCCAAGAGAGAGAGGGGCGAACATTCATCTTCTTAATCTTCTGCTGGAAGATTCAAATCAAAGGGAAAGCGTTGAGTTTCTTCAACTAATGAGGAGGAAGACGAATCATCAGCACTAGTCCGCGAGCTTGCTGTAGAAAGTATATTCTTTACTACACCTGCTCCCACCAGCTGATGCTCATTGGATCCTTTTATCATCAGAAGCCCCACAGTTTGCTTCGGCAACGGCATCTGCATCTGCTGCGGCTGTTGTTGCAGAAGGATAGCGTTGTCCGGCAACGGCAACGACATCGGCATCTGCGGCGGCGGTTGTTGCATAAGGATAGCGTAGTCCGGCAACGGCAACGACATCTGCATCTGCATCTGCGGCGGCTGTTGTTGCAGAAGGATAGCGTAGTCTACAAGATTGGTAGGAATGAGATTGGGAATAGCCATAGCAGCACCCGACGGACTCACGCTGTGATTACTGAATCCCTGCACTGACATTCTATTCATATAAATATGCGTCCAGGGCTTTGCTTGTTCAGATTGCTTATCCTTCTTGTGATCGTGATTAGGAGGCAGAAATGGAAGCTGTGGGGTCTGATTTCTGGTGGCCCAACTCTGGTTCTGGCCTTCGGTGCCGAGATGGAGGGACGGAGGTGGGAAGTTAGTTTTTGCCTTATCTCCCTTCAGTTCTCTGGCGGCTTCGTCGTATGCCCTCGCCGCCTCTTCACCAGTTTTAAACGTACCTAGCCAACGGCGTCTTTTAATGGAGGGGTCTCTGATTTCGGCTCCGTAGTGACCTGATGGTCTCCTTTTGACACCTCTGTAACTCACTTCCTTGGCACCCTCCGCATCTGCATCTGCCACGCTATTGCTACGATTTATGTCTGTGGAAGCCATTAAGGGACTTCCTGTTACAAACGAGAGAAGAGGATACCGAAAAGATGAATAAGCCGGCGGCAACTGGGTAATTCGTATATTTGTCGCAACCCTTGCAAGCTAGACAACGAATGTGGGTGGTTGTGGATGTGAATGAATAAATAAAGGAATAAATGAGTAGAGGCCATGCACAATGT
This sequence comes from Pinus taeda, assembly GCA_000404065.3. NCBI lineage: Eukaryota > Viridiplantae > Streptophyta > Pinopsida > Pinales > Pinaceae > Pinus > Pinus taeda. Next base: position 9,051 of record APFE031008970.1, read on the forward strand.
ACCGAGAGGCGCAGCGGTTTTTTGGTCAATGTCCGATATTATTTTAATAATGAATCACGTTGTTCATTTACGAGAATCAGTGTGCGATTTCGCGGTCACATTGATTTTCATGGGTACTTTGACGATCAGAAATTTCAGCTATCAATGAAACATAGCATTAAGAACCGGAGTTGTCTATAATGCGATTTTTTGGAGATTCCGGTGACGGAATCCTGTGGAGGAAATTGAGGTTAAATCTTGGTTTGTTGCAGTTAAAATAGTTTTTTAATGGCATATTTGGATTCATCACCCTGAAAAACCCCTCCGGCACTTTGATTGTGCAGAAACTATCTATCAAACTCGACATTCCAATAAATTGCTGCAACCAGAAAAACCCACTTGAACCAAAAAGTCTCATTATAGACAACTGGTTAAGAACCTAACATGTAAAAAAAGTGTATTTTAGGTTTACTTCCATCATTCCAAATATAGGATAAAGGGTAATTTATTAATTTTCCCAAATTCCAAAATGTTCACCAAACAAAAAATTTATGTTATCATATGGTTTCACCTAGAAATAGGGCAAGAGCTAACCAGTCTTCCATAGGGCATTAAATGACTCGTTAGCTTCATGCCCTTTAACTTTATAACACGCGAGCGCATAACGAAACTTTATACTTCATGCCCTTTAACTTTATAACACGCGAGCGCATAACGAAACTTTATAACACTCGGGCGCATAACTAAATAAATGAAAAATAATAAAATGTGTTATAAAGTTAAAGGGCATGCAGCTAACCAATCATCATTTAATGCCCTATGGCATGCTCGTTAGCTCTTGCCATATGAATAGGGCTTCGAGCATGTTTTAACCTCGTTTTTAGTTAAGAGTTAGTTAAGGAAAAAGGTTAAGGGCTCAAGATCTATATCTTGCTAATGACCTAAAGGTATCCGTTAGGAGCAGAATTTTGTCTCGTTAGGAATCACTAATGGGTTATTCCACGTGGCTTGGTTTTCCTTGAATAACAATGATGAGTCAACCTCTATTCCTTGATAGATGTATGTTTTGTCCCTTTACTAACCACTAATGGGTTATTCCAAGTGGTTTGGTTTTCCTTAACAATGATGAGGCATTCCTAGATAGATGTATGTTTTGTCCTTTTATTAACCACTAATGGGTTATTCCAAGTGGCTTGGCTTTCCTTGAATAACAATAATAAGTCAACCTTCATTCCTTGATATACATCAACCTGCATTCCTTGATAGATGTATGTTTTGTCCCTTTACCGACTTTTAAGGACCACTAACTAATGGGTTATTCCACCTCGCTTGGTTTTCCTTGAATAAAAATGATGAGTCAACGTGTTCGTTCATAGCATGGATAGGAGTGATGTATGTCCTCATTGCAACTTTGACAACTAAGTTATCATAGGTTTTCTGAAGAGTTTGAGTGTAATAAATTTCTTTTTCTTTTGAACCATTACAATTTATTATTTAATGTTTGATGAGGATTATATGGAAATTTAATAATATCTTTTGGGCTTTGGCAAGGTTGGGATATGTATAGTTTAATGTCCCAACTAGGTTTGAGGGGTTTATGGTAAATTAATTTTATCTTTTCTGCATGGGCAAGTAGGGTTGATAGTTATTAATAAATGTCATTTTATGGGGTAGTTTAATTAATAGATAAAATGCTTTTTTTTTATTGGAATAGACCAACATAATTTTGAGTAATATTACATTTTCTTGATATTAAAAATTACTTTGAATGTATAAATAAATTTAGCGTCTTAAAAAACTCCTAAGACATTTGAATATTGCATATTAAATAACCTAAAAAAAAGTTGCCTATATAAAATGATTTAAATACACCTATACAAAATGATTTAAATACACATAAAAAATAATTGAAATAAGTACGAGTCATCATGTTTGGTGACATGGTACATTTATTATAGGCTTGCTAAAACTTTTCAAGACATTACTTCTCTTGTAGAGTTGAGCCTTATGTGATCCATATCAAGTTTATGATAGATTTTTCTAAGAAAATCACATGAGAAACCATTTGTGGACGCGTTTTGAACCAACTACTGTGGTTCATGTGAGGACAAGTTGAAGAAACAGATCCAACTTAGCATGTTAAATAGTGTGACCACAATCTATTAACGGCTAATTTTGACTAAAGGAT